>CM046454.1:45278955-45383799 GCA_025506515.1 Flaveria trinervia | reverse complement strand
ATTTGTTTTTCTGTCATTGTTTACCTGCCGGCTGACCCACGTGGGCAGCAGCCACTGCCGCCTGGACATGCTCATTAATTAGAGAGCCAATTCCGCAGAGTCATGTTAATAGCACCACCACCCTGTTCCCCGGTGCCCCGCGTCCCGCGTCCACGACCACGTCCACGTCCACGTCCACGAGCTTGTCCATGTCTTTTCACTTTAATTCACAATACAATAATGAGTAACATCATACACATTTAACTCATTGAAGCGTAAAGTAAATAACAGTAAATGAAAGAATAACGTATCATCACAACCACAACATTCATAACAAAAATAATACCCAGTAAATAAATTGCAATAAGTCCAATGTATTTAGCAATGTCAAAATTGAAGTTTGTCGTTCGTGTGGAGAAACAACCCTTCCCACATAGGTTAAAAAAGAACACTACGTATCTAAGTCATATAAAGAAGTCAATCGACAATGTCGACCCATCACTATCATCCTCCATCTCCTCCGTTCCCTCTCCTCGGGTCCCTCCTCGTGATCCTCCTCATCCTCAGAGTCTGCGGCAGGAGCAGGAGCGCTATAGCAATCTGGAGTGCTGCGAGTTGAGCTTCTATATGGCAATCCTATTATCGGCTATGCGTCCCCTGTTCCACGAGCAGTCACGCGTCCTTGGAGTGCCATAACACCATCTTGCATATGGTGACAACCGTTTCAGCGTCTTCCCGTGTTCTTCCTTTAGTTCGTCCAATTGATGTCTCAGGTTGTACACCTCTTGCTGTAGTGTACAGACACACCCGTGAGTCGTCTTACGCGATGCTGTTCAGTATCCTGCAGCCTTAGTGCAGCAATCAGTTGTTCGTTAGACTGCGCCGTTCGTGGGGTGAAAACATGGGTGATTGGCATTGTTCCTAGTCCTTGGCTTTAGGACAGGTACGCGTTCCCTAACATGATGTGGTCAACAACCTAGATAAGAACGCCAGTCCACGGGGTCACACAAGCTTCATCAACGCATGGTTGATCCCAGTCAATCTCCTCTCGGATAAGCCAGTCGGGCCAATCGAATCCATCATCAGGTACAGGTGCGGGAGGTGGGGATTCAGATCGTGTAGGTGATTCGGGTCGTTTACCCGGAGCTCTTGAAGACGATGCCATGCTGCAGATAATGTGATGCGTATCCATGAGGTACAGTCGATGGTGACAAGAAACAGGTAACTAATTAACTGTGTGCGGTTATAGTCTAGTGGTGTATGCAACCTAGTTCCCTATAACCAATGGCTCTGATACCAATCTGTCACACCCCATCAATCCACTTGCGGAGTTTTACCGCGAGGCGTGTGAACAAACCAGGATCACAGTCAAAGTTTACTCAGAACGACTCTATATGCCATAACATAACAAATTCAACAAAATACAACTTTAATTAATGCGGAAGCGTTTTGAAACAACCCAAGTCTCTAAAGTATAACTTATGGCAAAACAAGTGCCAAACCAAAATTAAACCATAATTGTTAAAAATGACACATTGTCTTGAAGCATAATGTCTTAAATGAAGTTAACCGTGCAGTGCTCCTATGGCAAGCAGTTAAGGACCTGAGAAAAGCATACTAAATGTCAACACATAGGTTGTGAGTTCAAGAGTTGAGTTCAATAAACATGTAAACAGTTGCGATAATATAAAGCAGTGTATGGAATATACAGCTAGTCTATTATCAACAAATTAATACATAGTGATTTTGCAATTGAAGCTGAATGTGATAGTTGTTGCCTCCTGTCACGACTTACCATGTCGTGACAATGATCAATAGGACAAATTGCACCGGTTGCCTCGTACACAGGTGGGTCTCGTCAGACCCAGTAGTACTACCCAAGTTTCCCCGCTATTAAAATATTACAATTCAAAAGTGTGAGGACTTTTCTCATGGTAAACACAACATTATTAATATTTTACACAACTTAAATATTAGAAGCGTTCGTAAAAATACCAGTATGCTATCTCCCCACAAAAGAGATTAAATAAAGTGTGGGGCATGAACTCACCTGATGTATGCAAAGGTACTTAGGGTTTATTTGAGAAACGAGAGGATAGCCAACCTTCACAGGTTACCTAGATCATGGAGTACATAAGTACGTGTAAATAAAAGATATGTGAAACACTAATCATACCAAAACCAAGACTCAAGCTTCCAGACAAACAGATACATTTGACCTAGTTGACCCGTTGACCCGTTGGTGACATTATGAGTTATATCCAATTAAAGCCAATGAGCACATACAACACACATGATTAACATTCAATAGTATCATACATAGTTATATCAACCAGGTGTATCACTTAGATCATCATACAATCAACTACTACACAAGTCATGCGAGTCTAGAACATTAGCTTACCATTAGCTACAAAACAACTAACATGTCATACAAGTTCAACCATTCATCACATGCCATGTGAAGCCACTCCGACTTCACATCCTAAAACCCTGCCAATCCTACTAAGTAGGGGCCTCAGATCCGCACGCGTGTATAATGATCACAACCAAATCTTTAAGCGATGCATTGCATTCACAACATCACAACAATCAATTATCAGAACCCAAGCATGATGTCCTACTACTACACAACATACAATCCATACATGATTACCAATCCAAATATCACCCATGATTATTCAAACATGCCATACAACTAATGTAACACATTCTATCACACTAGAATCCATACTATGAACATAATAGCAAGTTCCCATCATCCCAAACATGATCATAACATCATACTTCAATGTTTACACAAATAAAGTTTCCCTTTTGGGAAAGAACATCCCAAAATCTATCAAACATCCAAAGCACACATGAATTCATCATTAATATACCAATTCAAGCTCATACAAATCACACACAGCAAATCAACCACATTCCAAACCCAATTCACCAAATCATATCCAAAAGTTACTATCTTTAGTAACGTATGAACTATAACATGTGTTCTTGAATTTCCAATGATCCAACAACAATCTAACATCTACATTATCACCATGAACCCACCCATAACATCATAACATCCATATTCAACATTCATGCAATAAAGTTACTATTATTAGTAACCTATGACACATCCCCCTAAATCATTGATTTCTTGCAAGAATTCATGATTCGAACATTCATACAACTTATTAATATCATCAACATTCATCAAACTACCATCTTAATCCCATAATCTGCAATTTACGAATTAGGGTTTGCTCAAAACCAATTTCATGATCAATCCACCTAAAAACATGTAATTCATCCATGATCGACGTTAACTAACATGTATTCAACCTAACTACATATAAACATCATCAATTGATCAAAATTCAGCACCCATATCATCAAAATCGAACTACAGTCTCGTCTCGGCCAAGACAAATCACACAACCAAACCCAAACTACCTTTAATCGCGTGTAATACTTGTGAATGGAGATCCAATTGTGTTTTAGCACTTGAAATCGATTAACTAAATGATGTTTTGCTAAATTTGAGGCTGATTTCGAATGGGGAGGGTGTTTTGAGGTGATCGCGGCCGATTGGGGTTTAGGGTTTGTGTGTTTTTTGTTTATATAAATATTAATTACATATTTACCCTTTTAACCCTTGTAATTTGTATTTTATAAAAACTAAGCTTTAAACTCTTTGTAAAGTGTTAGTTCTTAAGTTCATATATAACAGATATAAACTTATAAAATTCATTATATATCTTATCTTTATAAAAACACAAGACATACGAATAAACAGACACGTTTCCGCGTTACGCGATAAATTCTTTAATTAATTGTTATAAGTGTGTAAACACATAAACATAACCCCAACTCCATAATAACTTAGATTCACATCAAATTAACCTATTCATTATTATTAGGTCACCACGTTCAAACGACAACTAGTGTTGCTCACGACACGTGTTTACAAGACTTAACGGAACAACGGGGTTTGATAGCGGAAATTTACCGGATTCACATGAAACACATGAGCCACCGAGGCATAGCATGTGTGACGGCCTCTTAGCGTACTGGCTGGTGATAGGTACCCTATTCGAGCCACCAGGAAAGCGCGTAGGACCTCTCATGCAACACTGGATGAGATCTTGAAGACCGTGTGTTGTCACGAGTTGAATCTTCAGCACGCCACCTGGACCTCCCAGTCTGCTTAATTCCACGCTATGATGGCTACACATGGGGTGCAATGGTTGGAACAGGAGCAGAGAAAGAAGAGCTTAGGATGGTTTGGATGGCTGAAGAAAAAGTGGATGTGAGCAGAGGTAAGAAGCGGATTATCTGTCTTAGATAGTTAAAGGAAACTATTTCAAATTATTATTTGATACTAGGGGTAACTTTGTAAAATAGTAACCAACTTTTAAAAGTGTTCCAACTAAGTAACTCAAGTTTTAAAAGTGTTCTAATTAGATCACTAATTTTTACATTTTATACAAATTAAAAGTCATACATATTTTTTAGCATGTTATACTTTTGGATTCAGTTAGAAATTATTTTTTCAATCTTTTGAAACTGATATAAAACGTTGATGTGAATTCTAGGCACTTTTTTATTTTTTTCATAATTAACATGTTTTTTCTATTTTTACTATAATTTTATATATTGAAAATTGTAACTCCAATGTCTTTTCCATCATACTTTCTTGTCATAATAAAATTTGGTAATGACTCGATTTGATCATTTGTAGGTCTAATTTGAGAAAAATATGCATGAGTGACTAAATTAGAACACTTTTCAAACTTGGTTACTATTATGTGACATTTTCTTGTTAGGATCAGTGATCTACGTTTGATTGATTAGAGAGTATTGCAGTGAAATCAAACAATGAATTAGACAATTCACAAGAACACAATTGATATTTAATATAAAGTAAACGGTTTTAAAGAGAGAGAATTTTGCGAAAGATATTTCATTCATATGCGCTTTCATGGTAACAGAATGTCACACGTACAATTAGGTCAACATCTCTTATATAGGAGATGTGACGTCTGCTGATGTCACTTGATAGTGACATCTAATAGAATTATTCACGCTACTGATACTTAACAAAAAACTACTGAAGATGTCAAACACTGACATCTTCTTACAAAAATACTAAGTGTTAACTATCACTACAACTACTAAAAAGAGAACTACTGAAACTACAACGACTGAAGAACATGCTCTTCAGTCGTTTTACAAGTACTGAAATAGAAAGAAAATTACTGAAAGGAAACCATCATAACAACTGAAGAATGCTTCTTCGCTGTTGTAACAAACTCTAAAGGCTTCAGTACTTGTACTTGAACTTCAGCTGTTGTCATCAGCTAATGTCTTGTTGGACCCAAAGAACCAATGAGCCAAGATCAGAAAACCTCTAAGTCCCACATGGTTATCACAACAACTGCTGAAAGCCTCATCAGCAGTTTCACAAGTGCTGAAGACTTCAACAGCTGAAGATCAATGCTGAAGACTTCAACAGCTGAAGAACTAAAGTGCTGAAGCACAACAGCTGAAGAACACAAGTACTGAAGCTGAACAGCTGAAGAACACAAGTGTGAAGCTGAAGACCAAAGTACTGAAGTACAACAGTGCTAGAGTTTACAAGTGCTGAAGATCACACTGATGTACAAAGTCTGAAGACAAAGACTGAAGACATCAGCTGATGATATCTACTGAAGTCATCAGCTGATGAAACATCTGAAGGTCAAACTCTGAAGATCAAGTACTGAAGCGTCAGTAGTTTGTCACAACTGCTGAAGAGTACTTCTTCAGTAGTTGTGATATCAGTAGTTTTATATTTTATGTTTCAGTAGTTTTGTAAAACGACTGAAGAGCTTGTTCTTTAATCGTTGTAGTTTCAGTAGTTTTATATTTTGTACTTAACACTCTGATATGTTCTCAGTAGTTGTGAACATTCAGTAGTTTGTTAAGAGTTAGTTATTTTGTATTAGATCTGCCAGTTGTCACTTTCCGTGATAACAGCAGTGATTGTTGCACTCTATATAAGGAGTGACAACCTATTGTAATAGGGGGATGAATGAATGGAATGAATGAATGATTTGATTAGAAATATTCTACATCTATAAAACATCCTGAAATCAGAAAATATCTTCTCTCCCTATAACCTTATGCGCTCTTAATGCATACAAGTATCGATTGCTTGCTACAATTTGTCTAATTCTTGTTCATATTCAGCTGCTTTGAATTCTAATACATCGAACTTGTGATCACTGATCCTGTCAAATGGTATCAGAATTCTAATACAACTTTCACTGCCGCTTGTACTGAGAGCGGCAGCCTGTCTTCATCATCTTCTTCATCATCTTCTAGCCTCAATATCCTTCTCTTCTTCTACAAGGGTATATCATCGGCTATGGGTTTTGAGGGTAAGGGAGTTGGTTTGATCTGCTGTGTTCGGCATCAGCGTCTTTTATCAGTAGCTCCAAGGCTTTATCTTCAGCAATGTGATCATTAGCACCTTTCTTTCGCTTGTAGGTGAGCATGGTTGTGTTCTTTCTCCTCCTTTTGGGCTTGCTTCGCTTCCTTCTTTTCCTCGGATCTTTCCTCTTCTTTCTTTCACTGCAGTGATCACAACTTTCACTGCCGCTTGTACTGAGAGCGGCAGCCGTCTTCATCATCTTCTTCATCATCTTCTAGCCTCAATATCCTTCTCTTCTTCTTCAAGGGTATATCATCGGCTATGGGTTTTGAGGGTAAGGGAGTTGGTTTGGTGGGTTGTGTTTTGGGTGGTTTTGGTGAGGGAATGTTGACAGGCTGTTCTAGCATCCTTGAGGTGAGTGTGGCTTTTGATTGCTTGGCTAGCTCAGTCCTGCTCCCAGCACCCGCTTCATTCAAAGCTTCAATAACAAGCCCCTTAGTATATGCTTCAGACGAACAGATCTTGGTGGCGATTGCCAAGATACTGTCCCTGGACCAAGCTTTGATTTCGAACATTGCTCTTCCAAGATATTTTGCAATAAATCTAATCATGATTTCAAGCCTTTCTCTTTCTAACACTTCATAACTTGCCCATCTATTCTTGATTTCTTCAATCTCTAGTCGTCGAATCTCAGAGTCAAGTTTATTGGTGTCATGGCCTTGCCTAAACAGCTAATCAATGATGTTGTCCATTGATCTGCTAGTTTCGGCATCAGCCTCTTTATCAGTAGCTCCAAGGCTTTATCTTCAGCAATGTGATCATCAGCACCTTTCTTTCGCTTGTAGGTGAGCATTGGTTGCTGTTCTTTCTCCTCCTTTTGCACCAACTTTTGGATTATGGCATTACAGAGACTAAGACTCCATTGTTAATGGATAGTGCTTCAGCTCTTTGCATTGTCAAAAATCCAGTCCAGCACTCTAGGACCAAACATATAGAGATCAGACATCATTTTATAAGGGATTGTTTTGAAAAAGGTCTGATTGATCCTAAGTTTTGCCTAGTGCTGATGAGCTTGCAGACATTTTTACTAAGCCTTTGGATAGTTCAACTTTCCAAAACCTGGTGTTAAGGCTTGGTATGCTGCAGCTAGAATAAGTGACAACTACTGATGATCTTAGTAATAAGTACTGATGATCATTAGTACCTATGTCACATATAAGTACTGATGAGCTCTTTTACCCTCAATAGTTTTATAACTACTGAAGGCTAAATCTCTCACAAGTACTGCAGTACTTTGTCTGTTCTAAACTACTGATGTAGTTACAACTACTGATGCAGTTACAACTACTGCAATCAGTAAAAACAGATAAGTACTGATGTCCTATGAAACCACTGAAATCAGCCAAAAAGACTGATGAATGTGTTGAGGACAGTATGAAACAGCTGAAAAGCTAAGAATTGACGAAAACAGCTGAAGAGAACTTTCTCTTCAGTCGATTGTACAACTGCTGTTTCATTCTAAACAACTGAAGCAAAACCATGTCTTCAGTAGTTTTATAACTACTGATGACTAATACCAAGTCTTCAGTTGTTTACAACAGCTGATGACAAAACCACTGTCTTCAGTAGTTTCATAACTACTGATGACAAACACCACGTCCTCAGTTGTTTCAATCATCTGAAGTCACAACCATGGTCTTCAGTAGTTTTCTAAACTACTGATGCTAACACCACGACTTCAGCTGTTTCAACGTCTGAAAGGATAATACCATGTCAACGGTCGTTTAAACTACTGATGACTACACCACATCCTTCAGTCGTTTCTTACCCGTACCCTATAAATATCCCTAACCTAAGCTCTCAATGCTTCATCTTCTTCAAACCTAACGTTCCTCTCCAAAGCTTCCCTCTTCTCCATGGCGTCCATGCTAATTAAACCGCGACACAACTGTGTTGCCTACCTCACTAAATTGCCCATCTGGACTAAGTTCGTACTGCTATCGATCTTATGGTTCAGTCCCACCAATACAACACGGCATTTCTTCTGAATCCCATACTACATGCCGAATCCTTGCACCAAATTTGGATGAACGTTACAATTACCACTGGGGAGAACAACACACCATCCCTCCAGTCGGTCGTAAACAACAAAGAAGTAGTCATCACTCCTGCAATAATCCGCAAAATTCTTCATCTGAATGATGCTAGTTCTCCTGCTGGATATCCGAAGGGCACCACAGATCTATCCTTTACCAACATGGATATCAAGGCGATCTCAGTGCCTCCACTATCTTGAAGAAACACTTTAATGACGCTGAGCGCCTAATCTTTCACATGGTGAATGTCTGTTTGGCCCCTAAGACGTCGTCTTGGGATCAAATGTCGACGAAATGGCAGCAGGTAATGTATTCTATCCTTGAGCAACAACCACTAAACTTTTCAGAAATAATATTTTCAGAGCTCAAAGATATGGCTCAAAAACTAACTGCAAACCGTTGGATACTTTATCCACGGTTCATAATGGCCATTATACAGACCAGCTTAATGCTGAGGGACTTGTTGGCTTGGGAGTCCCTGCTACGGCTGTTCTGCCGGAAGTATAACTCCCGCACAACTCTGACCAGACACTTAAAATGGCTGCCAAGCTGCGAAAACCCACGCAGCTGGAACCCACAGCCACCACCTCCAAATCAAAAGTCCCCACCAAACCCACCAACAAGAAACCCAAAATGGCTACTCAGGGAATTGAGTCCCCTGAGGATGCCCCTGCACACAAACGCAGGATATATCCACTAGTCCAAACCCCCTAGTGGATACAATGACTCTTCCAGCCATAGCCGCTCAGGCTTCCTCTCAACAGGAGCCTGCAGCAACCACAAAAGGGGTACCCACATATCTGGGATCTTCCTCACTTGAGGGGATTGCCATTGAAGAGCACCAACCTCCCCAGGTGCACACTGCTTCTATCCCTTCACCCCAACCAACCGCCCCTCACAGCCCAACTTTAATAGTTGCACAAGTGCTGACTCAACTGCACTCCTCACCCCCTCCCCAGAAACCACTCCCTACTGGGACTACCTCTACAATTGAGGGGGAGGAACACAGTGCACTTGAGAACCCACAGCACAGGGGTTTACCACTTCTATCTCCTGGTGTAGACAAGGAGCTTAGAACATCTAGTGAGGCTGCCACCTCCTCTGACTCAGCACATGATCAGACTGAGGCTGGTAACATTGCCAAGACCTCACTAGAGGCAACAGCCGATGATGGACACTGTCCTGAGGCTGGAAGTCCCCAGTACCAAGCACAAGGGGCACATGCATCACTGGTCTACACCCAGTGCATGTAAATCCTGCTCTAAGCAGGAGGTCAGATGATTCAGCTTCGGCTGATGATGACCTGGGCTTTTTCTACGATGTTCTTGCCCAGAACACAATCCTTGAAGAGAAAGTCAGTAGGCTGCAAAACCTACTTGATCAACTCTCACAAGGAGAAAGACCATCTGCCTTTACCCACCCACAGATGGCACCTTCACTTGAAGGTTCCCCAACACTAGCCACTCCAACTCAACCACCTGCCTCTGCTTCAGGCCCTACTTTTCAGGAACAGAACCCTCCTGAGCAAATAGGTGCTGTACTTCAAAATTCCTTCCTCTCATCACACCCATAATCACTGATATTGTGACTAAAGCCATTGATGAGAGGCTTTCCTCAACTTTGCAGCCCTTGATTGATGCTGCTGTACAAAAGACTCTTTCTGCGGTACAAACCCCTTCCTCCAATGCATCCAAAAAGGGGGAGAGTACTGCAGTGAAAGAAAAGAAGAGGAAAAGATCCGAGGAAAAGAAGGAAGCGAAGCAAGCCCCAAAGGAGGAGAAGAACAGCAACCAATGCTCACCTACAAGCGAAAGAAAGGTGCTGATGATCACATTGCTGAAGATAAAGCCTTGGAGCTACTGATAAAGAGGCTGATGCCGAACACAGCAGATCAATGGACAACATCATTGATCAGCTGTTTAGGCAAGGCCATGACACCAATAAACTTGACTATGAGATTCGACGACTAGAGATTGAAGAAATCCAGAATAGATGGGCAAAATATGAAGTGTTAGAAAGAGAAAGGCTTGAAATCATGATTAGATTTATTGCAAAATATCTGGAAGAGCAATGATCGAAATCAAAGCTTGGTCCAGGGACAGTATCTTGGCAATCACCACCAAGATCTGTTCGTCTGAAGCATATACTAAGGGGCTTGTTATTGAAGCTTTGAATGAAGCGGGTGCTGGGAGCAGGACTGAGCTAGCCAAGCAATCAAAAGCCACACTCACCTCAAGGATGCTAGAACAGCCTGTCAACATTCCCGCACCAAAACCACCCAAAACACAACCCACCAAACCAACTCCCTTACCCAAAAACCCATAGCCGATGATATACCCTTGAAGAAGAAGAGAAGGATATTGAGGCTAGAAGATGATGAAGAAGATGATGAAGACAGGCTGCCGCTCTCAGCTATGATTCAGTTGCCTAAGGCCATAAGCCACTCCTCAGCAATTACTCCTGAAGTCCAGAGACAAATGGTTAAAGTGAAGCTAGAAGAAGAAGAGCTTCAGAAACAACATGATGAGGAATGCTGAAGAGAGTTGACAAAGCTTATGCAGCCACATCTTCTATCATCAACATGAAGAAGCAAGCCCTCAGACTTTACACTCTCAGGCATACCTTTCAATATCAAAAGGAAAGAGTGAGGATTTGGCCTGATCCCAGGGTCTCTCACAGAATTCATAAGAAAAATATACCTCAGAGATACATTGGCCAGGTGAAAAAGATCGTAGATGAAGTGATCTCTCTGGTTTTTGTAGTTCACCCTGGGAAATCCTAGAAGACTTCAAGAAGGCCTACAAAGCTAATCTAACCCCTCAGAAGACTGGAAAACAAAATAGTGAAAAAGGGGTTAGTTTACAAGAGGCTTGAGGAAGTCAGGAAAAATGAGCTCCAGTTGTCCTAGAGGGTAATCACCCGGATGAGTTTGCTTACAGAATAATAACAACTGTGGAGCTAAAGAATGGGAAACAGGCCAAATACCTGTCTGAGTATTATGGGCCTGAATCATTATTGAAAGAGGTGCTGAGGAGCTAACCATGGAGGAACAAATCACCTTCCTTGAGGCCTACACAAGAGAGTCGTACAGACTCATTATGGGGAAGTAAATCTCATGAATGGGATAAAACTTTGTGTCATGTTCCCCAAAACAGAGTTCCCATTCATACTCTGCCAAACAAATATTTGAGGTTTCTTCCCAGGCCGGAGCTTACATGGGTCATCTTCTCTACTGATCAAGAAGGAAAAAGACCAACACTTTGCCAACAATAAGTGGGACAATGAATAATTTAGAGGTTTTGGCTGCATTGGTTTAGGGGGAGTTTGATGGACCAAAAGAACCAATGAGCCAAGATCAGAAAACCTCTAAGTCCCACATGGTATCACAACAACTGCTGAAAGCCTCATCAGCAGTTTCCAAGTGCTGAAGACTTCAATAGCTGAAGATCAAGTGCTGAAGACTTCAACAGCTAAAGAACTAAAGTGCTGAAGTACAACAGCTGAAGAACACAAGTACTGAAGCTGAACAGCTGAAGAACACAAGTGCTGAAGCTGAAAGACCAAAGTACTGAAGTACAACAGATGAAGAGTTTACAAGTGCTGAAGATCAACAACTGATGTACAAAGTCTGAAGACAAAGACTGAAGACATCAGCTGATGATATCTACTGAAGTCATCAGCTGATGAAACATCTGAAGGTCAAAGTCTGAAGATCAAGTACTGAAGCGTCAGTAGTTTGTCACAACTGCTGAAGAGTACTTCTTCAGTAGTTGTGATATCAGTAGTTTTATATTTTATGTTTCAGTAGTTTTGTAAAATGAGTGAAGAGCTTGTTCTTCAGTCGTTGTAGTTTCAGTAGTTTTATATTTGTACTTAACACTCTGATATGTTCTCAGTAGTTGTGAACATTTCAGTAGTTTGTTAAGAGTTAGTTATTTTGTATTAGAACTGCCAGTTGTCACTTTCCGTGATAACAGCAGTGATTGTTGCACTCTATATAAGGAGTGACAACCTATTGTAATAGGAGGATGAATGAATGGAATGAATGAATGATTTGATTAGAAATATTCTACATCTATAAACATTCCTTGAAATCAGAAATATATCTTCTCTCCCTATAACCTTATGCGCTCTTAATGCATACAAGTATCGATTGCTTGCTACAATTTGTCTAATTCTTGTTCATATTCCGCTGCTTTGAATTCTAATACATCGAACTTGTGATCACTGATCCTGTCATGTCTTCAGCTGTTGAAGTCTTCAGTACTTTAGTCTTCAGATTTTGAAGTCTTTAGTACTTTAGTCTTTAGCTGTTGATCTTCAGACTTTGGTCTTCAGTTGTTGAAGTCTTCAGTACTTTGTTCTTCAGCTGTTGCTCTTCAGACTTTGTCAAACAACTGATCAAATCTTCAGCAGTTGTTGTGATGTCTGTGGGACTTAGAGGTTTTTCTGATCAGGCTCATTGGTTCTTTTGGTCGAACAAACTCCCCCTGAACCAATTCAGCCAAAACCTCTAAACTTATTGAAGATGTCCAACTTATTATGGCAGAAAGATGGTCTTTTTGTCTTCTAGATCAGCTCAGAAGTGACCCTTGTAAGCATAGGCCTGGGAAGAAGTCTCAATGATCTGTTTGGCAAAGGATGAATGGGAACTCTGTCTTGGGGAACTGGACACAGAGCTGTTACCCCATCCATGAGATCTACTTCCCAACTATGAGTTTGTAGACTCCCTTGTATAGGCCTCAAGGAAGGTTACTTGTTCCTCCATAGTAAGCTCTTCTGCTCCTCCTTCAAAAAGTGATTCTGGCCCATAATACTCAGATAGGTATTTGACCTGCTTCCCATTTTTGAGTTCCACAGTTGTTATTACTCTATAAGCAAATTCATCTGGGTGATTACCCTCTAAGAAAAACTGGAGCTCATTCTTTCTAACTTCCTCAAGTCTCCTATACACTAACCCCTTTTTCACCATTTTATTCTCCAGCATCTTTTGTGGGGTCAGTTTAGCTTTATAGGCTTTCTTGAAGTCATCTAGGATTTCCCAGGGTGATACTACAAAGACCAGTGAGATCACTTCATCTACAATCTTCTTTACTTGGCCATTGTATCTCTGTGGAATATTTTTATTTTGAATCCTATGAGACACCCTGGGATCAGGCCAAATCCTCACTCTCTCCTTTTGATATTGAAAGGTATGTTTGAGAGTGTATAACCTGAGAGCATGCTTCTTCATGTTGAAGATTGAAGATTTGGCAGCATATGCTTTGTCAACTCTTCTCAACAGTTCCTCATCATGTTGTTTGTGAAGCTCTTCTTTTTCTAACTTCACTTTCATAGTTTGCCTTTGAGACTCAGGAGTAACTGTTGGAGGGTGACTTGTGGCCTTAGGCAACTGTATAACAGCTGAGAGTGGCAGCCTATCTTCATCTTCATCATTATCTTCTTCATCTTCTTCTAGCCTCAGTACCCTTCTCTTCCTCTTCTGGGGTACATCATCGGCTATTGGTTTTGAGGGTAAGGGAATTGGTTTGGTGGGTTGTGGTTGTGGTGGTTTTTGGGGTAAAGGGATTGTTTTAGTGGGTTTTTGTTTTGGTGGTTTTGGTGTGGGAATTTTGTCAGGCTGTTCTAGCATTTTGGATGTGAGTGCGGCTTTAGATTGCTTGACTAGTTCAGTCCTGCTCCCAGCACCAGCTTCATTTAAGGCTTCAATAACCAATCCTTTGGTATATACTTCAGACGACAGATCTTGGTGGTTATTGCCAAGATGTGTCCCTGGACCATGCCTTGATTTCAATCAATGATCTACCAAGATACTTAGCTATGAACCTGATCATGATTTCCAACCTTTCCCTTTCCAACACATCATAACTTGCCCATCTAGCTTGGATTTCTTCAATCTCCAATCTTCTGATTTTTGAGTCAAGTTTTTCAGTGTCATGACCTTGCCTAAACAACTGATCAATGATATTATCCATTGATCGGCTGTGTTCGGCATCAGCCTCCTTCACTATTACCTCCAAGTCAGTCTCCTTTTCATTCTTCCTTTTCTTGTATGTGACATGAAAGTCTTTAGTACTTTCAGTCACTTTCTCCATGTCAGCTTCCTTCTCATTCTCAGTCTCTTTCCTATCTGCAATCCTCTTTCTTTTTGCTTTCACTGACTGAATCTCCCCCTTTTTGGTTGCATTGGTTGCAAGGGTTTGATTGTCAGAAAGCCTTTTGCTCACAACATGCTCTATCAAGGGTTGTATAACTGAGGAAAGCCTCTCATCAAGGGTTTTAATCACTATATCAGTGATAATTGGTGTGATGAGAGGCAAGGAATGTTGAAAGATAGCAGCTATTTGCTCAGGGGGGTCTCTCCCTGAGAAATAGTGCCAGAAGCAGAGGCAGGTGGCTGAGTGTTTAGGAATGGCTCTATGTATGGGAGACCTTCAGAGGAAGGTGCCATCTGTAGGGTTTGAGGGGTAGATGGTCTTTGATCCTGAGAAATTTTGGCAAGCAGCTCTTTAAGTCTGCTCACCTCATACTCTAGGATGGTGTTTTGGGCTAAAACATCATAAAAGAAGCCCAGGTCATCATCAGTGTTTACTGAATCACCTGACCTCCTGATAGAATCAGGATGAACATGCTCTGAGTGTAGATCAGTAGTAGCATATGCCCCTTGGTCTTGGTACTAGGGACTTCCTGCCTCAGGACTATGTCCTTCATCAGCAGTTGCCTCTGGGGAGGTCTTATGAATGTTACCAACTTCATCCTGATCATATGCTGAAGCAGGAGAAGTGGCAGCCTCACCAGAAGTTCCAATCTCCTTTTCTACACTTGGAGATGGAACATTGTAACCCCTGTGCTGTGGGTTATTAGAAGCACTTTGGTCCTCCCCCTCAATGGTTAAGGTATTCCTAGTTGGAATTGGTTTCTGGGGAGGGGGTGAGGAGTTTAACTGACTCAGCACTTATGCAACAATAAGTGTAGGACTTGGAGGGGCGGTTGCCTGTGGAGATTGGGTAGAAGCAGATTGCACCCGGGGTGAGTGGTGCGCTTCAATGGTAACCCTCTCAATTGAGATAGGTTCCAGCAATGTGGGATCCCCAATAGTGGTTGCAACAGGATCCTGTTGAGAGGATACCTGTGCGGCTTTGGCAGGTTGAGTCTTTGACATAACTGGGGGGGTTAAAACTAGTATGTGTGTTCTGTGTTTGTGGTACAGGGGCATCCTCAGGGGACTATCTCCCTGAGTAGCATTTTTTGGCTTTTTGGATTTGGATTTGGTGGGGACTTTGGATTTGGAGGTTGTGGCTGTGGGTTCCAGCTGCGTGGGTTTTCGCAGCTTGGCAGCCTATTTGAGTGATTGGTCTGAGTTGTGCCTGGAGTATACCTCAGGCAACACAGCCATGGCAGGAACTCCAAGGCCAACAAGTCCCTCAGCTTTCAGCTGTTCTCTATAATGGCCATGATGAACCGAGGATATAATATCCATCGGTTAGCAATAGGTTTTGAGGCTATATCCTTAATTTCAAGAATATTATTTGAGAAAAATTTAAGTTTTGTTGCTCAAGGATAGAGAATAATACCTGCTGCCACCTGGTCGACATTTGATCCCAAGAAGAAGTCTTAGGAGCTAAGCATACATTCACCATATGAAAAATAAGGCGTTCTGCATCATGGAAATGCTTCTTCAGGATGGTAGAGGCGCTGAGGTTACCCTGGTATCCATGTTGGGCAAAGGATAGATCAGTGGTGCCCTTTGGATACCCAGCGGGGTAAGTGGCATCATCTAGTTGTAGGGTTTGGCGAAGGATTGCGGAGTGATGACCACCTGTCGGTTGTTGACGAACGACTGGAGAGAGTCGGTGGCATTCTCCCCAGTGATGAGGGTAACATTCGTCCAGAACTGATGTAAGGATTCGGCATAAATAGTAGGATTTAGAAGGAAGGCCGTTTTGTAAGGAGAATGGACCAGTAGATCAATGGCATTATCAAACTTTGTCCAGAAGGGTGATTTGGTAAGGTAGGCAACACAGTTGTGTCTTGGTTTAAGCTTCATGGTCGCCATTAATGTGAGAGAAGATTTGGAGGTTTTGAACGTTAGGTTTTGAGATAATGAAGCTCTGTAAGATTAGGTATTTATAGGGTAAGGGTTAGAAAACAACTGAAGGGTCAGAGGTTGAAACAACTGAAGTCTTGGTTTTAGGCATCAGCAGTTATAAAACTACTGAAAACCATGGTTTTGGCTTCAGATGTTTGAAAACAACTGAAGACTTGGTTATAGTCATCAGTAGTTGTGAAACTACTGAAAACCTTTGTTTTGTCTTCAGGTGTTGTAAACAACTGATAACTTGGTTTTAGTCATCAGTAGTTGTAGAACTACTGAAGACATGGTTTTGTCATCTGTTGTTGTAAACAGCTGAGGACTTGGTGTTAGTCATCAGTAGTTGTGAAACTACTGAGGACATGGTTTTGTCATCAGCTGTTTAGGGTGAAACAGCAATTGTAGAAACAACTGAAGAGAAAGTTCTCATCAGTAGTTTTCGTCAATTCTTAGCTTTTCAGTTGTTTCATACTGTCCTCAACACTTACTCATCAGTCTTGTTGTTGTTTTCAGTTGTTTCATAGGACATCAGTACTTGATCTGTTTTTACTGATATCAGTAGTTATAACTACATCAGTAGTTGTAACTTGATCAGTTGTTTTAACAGAATCAGTACTATAAGTGATAACTACTGATGATCTCAACTTCAACCTCTGATGGTGCTGTATCAGATAGTAGATCACATGATGAAAAGGATTGGTTATTGCTTTCTCCATCAGATTTTACCTCTGCTCTGGGAGTAAAATCTGTAGGAGGAGCAGTGTGATTATAACCAATGCCAAACTTCACATTGGAAGCAGACTGCTTACTAAGAAGCATTTCAAAACCCTTGCAAGAATGTACCCATCAATCACACTCTACCTCGGTAGTTGCAAGTGTTTCTTTGAGGTCTCTGTACTTCTCTAGAAGTACCTCTTCCCTAGCCTTATCATCAGTGATTTGACATTTAAGTTTGTAAATCTCATCATTCTTATCATTAAGCACATACTCAAATTCAGCTTTTCTTTTGGATATTATTTGTTCTAGCTCAATGTTCTTGTTAATTAAAGCTACATTTGCTTCTCTAATAGATGCAAATGCAGCTATGCATGTATCAGAACATAGCTTGGCTTTTGCCTCAGAGGATACCTGTGATACCTGTGGTGTGGAGGCATTAGAGGATGAGGTAATAGCAGAATCCAGAGCCATAAGAGCAAGGTTTCCAAAAGGACTGTCACCACCATGTTGACCAGCACAAGAGAACAGTTATTCATGACCAGACATATCATCTGGTAAACTGCTCCAGTCAACAACTCCTCGGGTGAAAAAGCTGTGTTGTTGAGGTTGAATTTTTGATGAGATTAGGAAGGTTGAGGTCAGGTAATGCTTGTGGTTGTTGTGCAATAGGAGCTTGAACCGGATTTGACTGAGGCATGTAATAGCAGGGATAAGGATATGACATTGGACCCTGAGGGACAAAGTATGCAGGAGATATAGGGTGTGAATGATGACCAGAACTCGCAGGATGTTGCCTTTTGTTTTGTCGACTAGTGCTTGGAAAAGTCACAAAGGGTGCAGAGGAGTTAGATCCAGTTGATCTACACTCTCTTGCAAAGTGTCCAAGCCTTTGGCATTTGTGACACCTCAACTTACTCTTGTCAAAACCAACTTTGGTTTTGCAAGAGAGTCCAGGAAATTTCCTGCCAGTTCTCTTGTAGAACTTTTGAGATCTGATATTAACTAAGGCCATTTGGCTTAGAATATCCATCTCTTCTAAATCATCATCAGCAATACCTTCGGATCATCCATGAAGAAGCATAAATTGTCACTATTACAGCTTGATTGACTATCAACACCAACAAATGCATGATTAGAACTGTTTGAAGAGAAATCTATATGCTCATCATAATTGCTTTCAGATGCAACATATTCTGACTCATGACCAACCCAGGTAGTGTTCCCTGGTACAAAGTCATCACTGAGCTTTCCTGATGATGCCAGTTTCCTTTTCTGCTCTATCTCTCTCTCGAATGTAAGCAGTTTCCCATGAAGTTGGGTGAGAGATAGGCTATCCAGATTTGCACTGGAGCGTAGGATATAGTGTATGTGTCCCATCTCTCAGGAAGTGATATGGGGAATCTGTTATTCATCTGGCTATTGGTGTATTCGTGTATGACCATTTTCAGCTCAAAGATCAAACAAGAAAAACGCTCAAACTGTTGAGTCAGTGTCTCACCCTTTCTATGAGAGAATGTCTCATATTGTTGGGCAAGGATTTCTCTGTTGTTTGCTAAGACCTTATCTGTTCCACCGAATTGTTCCTTCAGTCCATTCCAAAGGTCATGAGCAGTTTCATGATGCATAAGCCCTGAATAGATTTCATTAGGCAAAGCCATGGCTAGAATACCATGCGCTTTAGCATCAATCTCAAACAGTTTCCGATCCTCATCTGAGTATTTTTCCTTCTTCTTTGGAACCATTTGGTTGGTTTCCGGATTGTTCACCATAGGCTTGTGTGGACCATGTACCACAGATGTCCAACAACCTGAACTGTTAACACACAGGTGATGAAGCATCCTTCAATGCCATATGTTATACTCAGTCCTAACCAGCATCGGAGGCTTGGTTGAGGAACCGGTATTGTGAGGGTCATTAGAAGGAGTAGTCATTCTCAGATTCAACCAAATTCAATTAAGCTTTAGCAGATTTAGAACAAAACACAAACAAACCAAATTGAACCAAGAGAGAGCTCAAAGTGAATAAACGAAAGCATCTGAAATTCAATAATCTATAACCAATTCTTGCAAATATGCTAATTCAATCAAACATAGATATCGAATAGCAGTTTCAATGATCAATTGTTAGATTGATCAATGATTAACCAGCTCTGATACAATTTGTTAGGATCAGTGATCTACGTTTGATTGATTAGAGAGTATTGCAGCGGAAATTAAACAATGAATTAGACAATTCACAAGAACACAATTGATATTTAATATAAAAGTAAACGGTTATAGACAGAGAGAATTAGGTGAAAAATATTTCATTCAATATGCGCTTTTGTGGTAACAGAATGTCACACGTACAATTTGGTCAACATCTCTTATATAGGAGATGTGACGTCTGCTGATCTCACTTGATAGTGACATCTAACAGAATTATTCAAACTACAGATAGTTAACACAACTACTGAAGATGTCAAAACAGCTGACATCTTCTTACAAAAATACTAAGTGTTAACTATCACTACAACTACTGAAAAGAAACTACAACGACTGAAGAACATGCTCTTCAGTCATTTTACAAGTACTGAAATAGAAAAGAAAATTACTAAAAGGAAACCATCACAACAACTGAAGAATGTTTCTTCAGCTGTTGTAACAAACTCTGAAGGCTTTAGTACTTGTACTTGAACTTCAATTGTTGTCATCAGCTGATGTCTTCAGCTATTGAAGTCTTCAGTACTTACTCTTCAGATTTTGAAGTCTTCAGTACTTTAGTCTTCAGCTGTTGATCTTCAGACTTTGGTCTTCAACTGTTGAAGTCTTCAGTACTTTGTTCTTCAGCTGTTGCTCTTCAGACTTTGTCAAATAGCTGATCAAGTCTTTAGCAGTTGTTGTGATGTCTGTGGGACTTAGAGGTTTTTCTGATCAGGCTCATTGGTTCTTTTGGTCCAACATTTCCCTTGATACTATTATTATTACTAATATGGGGGTGATGGCACCTTCAAACTTGTAAGAGCTTGACTCTGATTCAACTTTGCTTGATGATACTACTATGTCTATTCAACTATGAACTGTATGTTTGGATGCTAGGTTATTGGGCTATTTATATTGAATTGCAATATGTTGTGTTGTGCTTTGTAATTGGTATGTGCCCCTTTCTGATTGATTGTCTAATTGTTATGATATGCTTTGAATTGGACCTTGTAAGAATCACTTAGTGGTTTGTATATATATACACGACATGATCCCTATTCCCGAGGCAAGGTATAATAGGCTATTAATGCATGAGCTATTCTAAACAAATTTTGAGATGCTAAATGAATCAATTGGTGATACTATCAGAATGCTCATTTGCAGAGGAACACGATTTGGATGGCGAGTATCCACTAGGGGCCTGACAAAGTGGAAACCAACCTTCCTCACCAAGAACTCCGCACAGGGAAAATGTTAATCAAGAAAATGATGAGAGAATTGCTAACCTCGTAGTACAACAACTTGCTAACACCATTCTGACCATTATCGCCCAGATCAATGCTGATCGGAGTAATACTAATGGTAATGATCAGCCAGGGAAAGACGAGGGCCACGACGAGGAAGCTGAGGCGTTAAAGAACGGATGCCCCTATAAGACCTTCATGGCATGTAAGCCCAAGGACATGTACGGTACCGAGGGCGCTATAGAGACGTACAGATGGATTGATGAAATGGAAGCCGTATTGGACATTAACGAGTGCAATATGGATCATATGGTGTGGTTTGCATCCCAATTCCTCAAGGGATCGGCTCTTGAATGGTGGAAGTCGATTACTCAAACCCATGGAAGAAATGTGGCTAACCGAATGAGGTTGACTGAATTCAGGGAACTAATGACGAGCAAGTATGGCCCCATCAATCAACTCGGGAAACTAGAGACAGAATTCCTAAGTCTGGAAATGAAAGGTCCCAACTACACGGAATATATCAATCGTTTCTTAGCCCTATCCCGACTGGTTCCCCATCTAGTGACACCCGAATCTCAAGGTGTAGCACGATTCATCTGGGGCTACACCCAAGGGTTAGGGGAATGGTCCACTTCTCCCAGCCTTTAACCCTACAAGCTGTGGTTGACCTTACAAGCAGTTTGACTAATGATTTAGTTAGGGCTGGATGGACTGAACAAGCTAGGGTTGATGAGAAGAGGAAGTCTATTGGTGAGAAAAGAAAGTGGTTTGAGGTAAAGAGAGTGGTTGGAAGTAGTAGCGGATCAGGTAGGAAGAGTTCTGGAGTTGCGAGGCGCGATGATCAGGGAAGCAAGACCCGGACATTGTACTCGG
Organism: Flaveria trinervia; assembly: GCA_025506515.1. Lineage (NCBI taxonomy): Eukaryota > Viridiplantae > Streptophyta > Magnoliopsida > Asterales > Asteraceae > Flaveria > Flaveria trinervia. The sequence goes on along the minus strand of CM046454.1, from coordinate 45,362,212 downwards.
GGACAAACACATTTTGCAACAAATGCAAACTACACCGTCAATGGGAATGTAACCCGATGCCCTATTTCAAATTCTAGAGAATATGTCACTTAATCAAGGACTGTACTTACGCACTCGGAAAACAATGCTATGAATGTGGGGATCCAGGGTACATGAGGAACAAGTGACCTAAGCTGGGTAGAGAAAAGGATGCCAAGCACAACAAGCCAAAGGGAAGAGCATTTGTTATGGACCCAGCTGGAGCTCGTAGGGAAGCTGATGTGGTTAACGGTACGTTCCTTGTAAACAACCATCCTGCTACTGTGCTATTCGATACTGGAGCGACTGCTAGTTTTGTCTCTAGTACTTTTAGCTCTTTGATTGACTTAGACGCCTGTATCTTAACCGATACATTTACTGTAGAATTAGCTGAGGGTAGCATTTTAGAAACCAATGAAGTCATCAAGGATTGCTTGCTGAACCTAAAAGGAAATACATTTAGGATAAATCTCATGCCCATTAAGTGAGGATGATTCGATGTGGTGGTGGTATGGACTGGATAGCTAAGCATAGAGTCGAAATCGTATGTGATGAGCGCCTACTCAAGATACCCTTGAGCGACAAGGAAGTGTTAGTGGTACAAGGCGAAAGGAGTAACACTCTATACCCTATGGTATCCTACTTAAAAGCTAGCAAGAGCTTAATGAAAGGATGCCCAGCTTTCATAGTCTATGTGATGAAGACCCAAGAGGATAAGAAAATTTTAGATATCCTCGTGGTTTCTGAATACCCAGAAGGTTTCCGGAAGACCTACGGGACTCCCCCGAATCGAGAAGTTGAATTTCAGATAGATTTGCTGCCTGGTGCTGCACCAGTAGCCAAGGCACCGTACCGTCACGCCCCACCTGAAATGAAAGAACTAATGGCGCAAATTCAAGAACTAGTTGACAAGGGATTCATACGTCTGAGTGTCTCTCCATGGGGTGCCCCGGTACTATTCATGAAAAAGAAAGATGGAACCCTATGAATGTGCATTGATTACAGATAATTGAACAAGCTGACCATAAAGAATCGTTACCTTCTTTCGAGAATAGATGACCTATTTGATCAAGTGCAAGGAGCAAGTTAGCATTCTCTGAGATATAATCAGTAGTTGAGAACATTCTCAGTAGTTTGCATAGTTTCAGTAGTTTGAATAATTCTGTTAGATGTCACTATCAAGTGACATCAGCAGACGTCACTTTTCCTATATAAGGAATGTTGACCAAGTTGTAATGTGTGACATTAAGCCACCACGAAAGCATATGAATGAAATATTTCTTTTGCAGAATTCTCTCTTTCTATAACCGTTTACTGTTACATTGAATATCAATTGTGTTCTTGTGAATTGTTTAATTCATTGTTCGAATTCCGCTGCAATACTCTCTAATTAATCAAACTTAGATCACTGATCCTAACAAATGGTATCAGAGCAGGTTAATCATTGATCGATCTAACAATTGATCATTGAAACTGCTATTTCGATATCTAAGTTTGATTGAATTAGCATATTTGCAAGAATTGGTTATAGGATCATTGAATTTCTGCTGCTTTCGGTTATTTGCTTTGAGTTTTCTCTATGTTCATATTGGTTTGTTGTGTTTTGTTCTAAATCAGTTAAAACATAATTGAATTTGGTTGAATCTGAGAATGACTACTCCTTCTTATGACCCTCACAATACTGGTTCCTCAACCAAGCCTCCGATGCTGGTTAGGACTGAGTATAACATATGGCAATGAAGCGTGCTTCATCACCTGTCTGTTAACAGTTCAGGTTGTTGGACATCTGTGGTACATGGTCCACACAAGCCTATGGTGAACAATCTGGAAACCAACCAAATGGTTCCGAAGAAGAAGGAACAATACTCAGATGAGGATTGAAAACTGTTTGACATTGATGCTAAAGCGCATGGAATTCTAGCCATGGCACTACCGAATGAAATCTATTCTGGGCTTATGCATCATGAAACTGCTCATGACCTCTGGAATGCATTGAAAGAACAATTTGGTGGAACAGATGAGGTCTTAGCAAACAACAGAGAAATCCTTGCCCAACAATATGAGAGATTCTCTCATAGGAAGGGTGAGTAACTAACAGTTTGAGCGTTTTTCCTATTTGATCTCTGAGTTGAAAATGGTCAAACATGAATACACTAATAGCCAGATGAACAACAGATTCCTCAGATCACTGCCTGAGAGATGGGACACATATACCATTTTCCTACGCTCCAGTGCAAATCTGTATAGCCTATCTCTCACCCAACTCCATGGAAAACTGCTTACATTTGAAAAAGAGATAGAGCAAAAAAGGAAACTGGCATCATCAGGAAAGCTCACTGATGACTTTGTACCAGGAAACAATGCCTTGGTTGGTCATGAGTCAAAATATGCTGCATCAGAAAGCAATTATGATTAGCATATAGATTTCTCTTCAAACGGTTCAGATCATGCATTTTTAGTGTTGACAGTCAGTCAGGCTGTAATATTGACAATTTGTGTCCATTATGGATGATTTGAAGGGTATTGCTGATGATGACTTAGAAGAGATGGATATTCTAAGCCAAATGGCCTTGATTAATATCAGATCTCAAAAGTTCTACAAGAGAACTGGTAGGAAATTTCGAGGACTCTCTGGCAAAACCAAAATTGGTTTTGACAAGAGTAAGTTGAGGTGTCACAAATGCCACAAGCTTGGACACTTTGCAAGAGAGTGTAGATCAACTGGATCTAACTCCTCTGCACCCTTTGTGACTTTTCCAAGCAATAGTCCACAAAACAGAGGGCAACATCCTGCTAGTTCTGGTCATCATTCACAACCTATATCTCCTGCATATTTTGTCCCTCAGGGTCCAATGTCATATCCATATCCCTGCTATTATATGCCTCGGCCAAATCAAGTTCAAGTTCCTATTGCACAACAACCTCAAGCCTTACCTGAACCTCTACCATCTCAATCATCTAAATCACAACCTCATCATAGCTTCTTCACCCCTGGTGTTGTTGACTGGAGCAGTTTACCAGATGATCTCTCTGGTAATGAGCAATTATTTGCTGGTGATGGTCAACATGGTGGTGAACATCCTTTTGGGAATCCAGCTCTCATGGCCCTGGAGTCTACTGAGAGTTCATGCTCCAATGCATCTTCATCACATATAACCCAGGTATCCTCTGAGGCTAAGGCCAAGCTATGTTTTGAATCTTGCATAGTTGCATTTATCTTTATTAGAGAGGCAAATGTAGTTTTAATTAATCAAAATCTTGAGTTTGAGCAAACTATTTCCAAAAGAAAAGCTGAATATGAGTCTGTCCTTAAGGATAAAGATGATGAGATTTATAAGCTTAAATGCCAATTAAATGATGAAAAGGCTAAGCTAGAGGTCATCCTTGAGAACCACAGAGAACTCAAAGAAAAACTTACAGTTACCCAAGTTGAGTGTGACCGCTGGGTATCATCCTGCAAGGGATTTGAAATGCTGCTCAGCAAGCAATCTGCTTCGAATATGAAGTTTGGAATAGGTTACAACCACATTGCACCACCTACAGATTTTACTCCAAAATCAATAGTAAAACTTGAAGGTGAAAGTAATTTCCAAACCACGTCATCATGTGTATCATCCTCAAGTGATCACCCAAAATCACAAGATGAAATCAGTGTTGATACCTCAGGAAATCAATTGCATGATGGGTTAACTACTGATAAGCACATGAAGCTGAGTACTTCAGATGTTGTCCCTCAAAGTATCTCAAGCACTAAAGGGAAAGATACAACATCTAAAAAGCATTTCAAATCAGCCGAAATAAAAGGATTAACAACTGCTGATAGAGAACAGCTGAAGAACAAGTCTTCAGTTGTTACAGATCCTTCAGTACTTAACACAAGTACTGAAAGGAGGAAAGTACTAAAGAGCAAACCTTCAGTAGTTTCCACATTAGCAGTTGATCAATTCAAGATGAAGAATAAGCCATGTGAAATATGTGGTGAATTCAATCATCTTTCTGATGAATGTTGGTACAGAAAGGGTTCCAAACTCAATAGAGATAAGCTCATTAAAATCCAGATGGATGAAATGAAAAAGGAGTTTGAGACCAAGTTTGTACCACAGTCATCCCAATGTGATAAACCCAAGCCTTCATCCAAATCCAAAAAGAAGGATAGGGTTTATCATAAAACAGCTGAGAGTGCTCCTCATGATAAACATCGGACTAAGTCTATGAATTTCAAGGAGGAAATGGTGGGCCATAGGAACTCATCATACACAAGTACTGATATGTCACAAAAGCTAAAAGCTTTGGCTACAAATCAAACACAACTTGTTATGATGGTTCAGCAATTGTTAGGAAGAGTTAAGCAACTAGATGCACCTGTGATCAAATCACTCAAAAGGCATTCCAAGCCCAAATCCAAGGAATCCATTTCAGCACCATCCCCTTCTTCATCAGCTCTTAATCATATGAAACAAGTTATGGTTAAATCTGTTGATGAAAACAGACCCAAAACCAAAAAGGTTTGGGTCTCAAAACCTAACTAGTTCTTTATGATAAATGCAGGGTTCTTCAGCATGCCAAAGGAGCATCTGGTATGTAGGCAGTGGAGGATCTATGCATATGACTGGGAGCAGTTCTCTTCTTGATGACTACTATCAAAGAAAGAAGGGATTTGTTTCATTTGGAAATGATGCCAAGGGTTACATCATCGGGAAAGGATATGTGTCTAATGGAGATATCAGATTTTATGATGTTAACCATGTGGAGAATCTCAAGTATAATCTACTGAGTGACAGTCAGATGTGTGATAAAGGGCATGTTGCACTTTTCACAAGCCAAAATTGGAGGATTCTATCTTCCCAAGTTCTGAGGCTGATTGACAAGGTATTGGATGATCATACTCTCCTGAAGGCCAATAGAATTGGAAGAGTATATGCCTTGGATTTGTCAAAGAAGATTAATTTGAAGGGTCATCCTTGTTTGTTCTCCAAAGCCTCTCCTCAGGAATCTAAACTGTGGCATAGAAGGCTGGGTCATGTTAATCTCAAAAACATGAATCAGATGATCCACAATAGTTTAGTGAGAGGTCTACCAATAAAGGAGTTCCACTGTGATGAAACCTGCACTGCTTTTTAAAAGGAAAACAGCACAAAGTCTCATGCCATCCTATTGTAGAACCTAATTCCACTGCCTGCTTGCAGTTACTGCACATGGATCTATTTGGTCCTGTGAGAGTGATGAGCATGGCAAAGAAGAAATAATGTCTGGTAATTGCAGATGATTACTGTAGATTTGTATGGACTTTCTTCTTGCATTCAAAGGTTGAGGTTGCTGAGACGATTATAAACTTTGTGTTGTATGTTGAGAAGCAGTATTCCCTATCAGTCAAGTGTATAAGGAGTGATAATGGAACTGAGTTCGAAAACCATACACTTGATGATTTTTATATATCAAAAGGAATCAAGAGGCAGTCTAGCATCCCAAGGACTCCAGAACAAAATGGAGTAGTGGAGAGAAACAACAGGACCCTAATTGAAGCTGCAAGGTCTATGTTGGCTGACTCTGGTTTGCCATTGACCTTTTGGGCTGAAGCTGTTAACACAGCTTGTATGTGCAGAATAGAGTGTTAGTAAATCAGAGGTTGATGAAGACTCCATATAAGTTCTACATCATTTGGCTCCTCTAATTTCATTCTTCAAAGCCTTTGGGTGTCCTTGTTTCATTCTTAACACAAAGGATCAACTCACAATTTTGATCCTAAGGTGGATGCAGGGTATTTTAGGTTATTCATCCACATGCAAGGCTTACAGAGTCTTTAACTGAGAACAAATATAGTTGAAGAAACCTTGCATGTGAAATTCAATGAATCTCCTAAGGATAAAATTCCACAAAACCCTATGGAGTTGTTTGATCTGGACATACTGCAATATGTTCTTTATCAACCTCCAGCTTGCAGATCATGTGGATAAATCATCTTCTGCAGCATGTCTTCCACTTGGTGTTACTGAAGATGATGATGATATCAGTACTCACCTTTTCAAGTTTAGTGACCAACTGCCTGAGTCTGCTACCTTTGATGTTCCTGTAGCTTCTGTAGCTCCATCCACAACAAATGCTGATGAGATTTCTGACTCCTCTACATCATTTGAGTTGCCATCTAATACTTGGTTTCAAGAATCTGGATCATGAGCTGCTGCTGCTGAACCGGCTACAAACACTTGCACTGATCTTATAGTATAAAGAGTTGAAGAATCACCCCATGTCTTAAATCATTGGTGATATCAATGCTGGTGTCTCAACCAAAAGTCAATTATCTAACTTCTGCTTCTATGCTCTCTTCATTAGTCATCTAGAGCCAAAGAACTATCATGTTGCTTTGAGAGATAATGGATGGGTTGAAGCCATGCAGCTTAAGCTACTTCAGTTCAAAAAGCAGCAAGTGTGGGAACTGGTTCCTCTACCCCCAGGTAAGTGTGCAATAGGCACTAAATGGGTGTTTAGGATAAAACTGATGAAAATGGGCTTATTGTCAAGAACAAGGCTAGACTGGTTGTACAGGGTTTTTACAAGAAGAAGTTATTGATTATGATGAAACCTTTGCCCTTGTAGCCAGACTAGAGGCAATTAGATTGTTCTTAGCCTATGCTGCATTCCCAATCTTAAAGTTTTTCAAATGGATGTCAAAAGTGCATTTATATATGGTAAAATAAAAGAAGAGGTTTATGTGTGTCAACCACCAGGTTTTGAGGACAATAAACATCCTGATTGGGTGTATCAACTTGATAAGGCTCTTTATGGGTTGAAGCAAGCTCCTAGAGCCTGGTATGAAACACTTTCAAATTTTCTTCTTAAAATAATTTCACTAGAGGCTCCATAGATAAAACTTTGTTTATTAAGAAAGTGGATCATCATAAGCTACTTGTTCAAATTTATGTTGATGATATTATTTTTGCATCCTCTGATCCCCAGTTGTGTGATGATTTTACAAGTTTAATGAAACAAAAGTTTGAAATGAGTGCAATGGGAGAATTACAGTTCTTTCTAGGCTTGCAAATCAAACAAAAGGCTGATGGAACCTTTATTCATCAATCAAAATATACAAAAGACTTTTGAATAAGTTTGATTTACAAAATTGTAAGCCCTGTTCTACTCCCATGTGCAACACCACACAACTAGATGCAGATCAGAAGGTAAAGCTGTTGATGAAACACTTTACAGATGTATGATTGGGTCCTTGATGTACTTAACAGCTTCTAGACCAGGTATCATGTTTGCAACTTGTGTTTGTGCTAGATTTCAGCTGCTCCTAAAGAGTCTCATTTGATTGCAGTCAAGAGGATCTTTAGATATCTGCAAGGTACACAATCTCTAGGTCTTTGGTATTCCACTGGACACTCTGCAAATTAGTTGCTTTTCTCTAGTGACTATGCAGGGTGTAAGTTAACCAGAAAGTCAACTTCTGGTGGATGTCAATTCCTAGGCAACTGTTTGATTCTTCTTGGCAGAGTAAGAAACACATGTGTTGCTATATCCACTGCTGAAGCAGAGTACATTGATGCTGCAAGTTGTACATCTCAGGTACTCTGGCTTCAGAACCAACTATTGGATTATGGCATTACAGAGACTAAGACTCCATTATTAATGGATAGTGCTTCGGCTCTGTGCATTGTCAAGAATCCAGTCCAGCACTCTAGGACCAAACATATAGAGATCAGACACCATTTTATTAGGGATTGTTTTAAAAAAGGTCTTATTGATCCAAAGTTTGTGCCTAGTGCTGATGAGCTTGCAGATATATTTACTAAGCCTTTGGATAGTTCAACTTTCCAAAACCTTGTGTTAAGGCTTCGTATGCTGCAGCTAGAATAAGTGATAACTACTGATGATCTCACTAAAAAGTACTGATGATCATTAGTAAACATGTCACAAATATGTACTATTCTGTTAAAAGAAACTGATGCAGTTACAACTACTGATGTAGTTATAACTCCTGATCTCAGTAAAACAGATAAGTACTGATGTCCTATGAAACAACTGAAAACAGCTAAAAAGTCTGATGAGTAAGTGTTGAGGACAGTATGAAACAGCTGAAAAGCTAAGAATTGACGAAAACTACTGATGAGAATTTTCACTTCAGTTGTTTCCACAAACTGCTGTTTCACCCTAAACAGCTGATGGCAAAACCATGTCTTCAGTAGTTTCACAACTACTGATGACTAATACCAAGTCCTCAGTTGTTTACAACAGCTGAAGACAAAACCAAGGTTTTCAGTAGTTTCACAACTACTGATGACTAAAACCAAGTCTTCAGGTTTTCAAACGTCTGATAGTTAAAGCCAAGTCTTCAGTTGTTTTCATAACAACTGATGCCAACACCAACACTTTCAGTCGTTTTCTTTTCAGCCTTTTCTTAACCTATAAATACCTGCACTTATAGCCAAATGTTTCATTAGCCATTTTTCAAACCTTTTCTCTCTCAACAATGGCGACCATGAAACTCAACCCCGACACAACTGTGTTGCCTACCTTTCAAAATCGGCTTCTGGAACAAGTTTGACAATGCCATCGATCTTATGGTGGATTCCTAATACCGAACAGCCTTTCTTTGAATCCTACCATATACCCTGATTCCTTAACCCAGTTCTGGACCAACGTCTCTGTAATAACTGGTGAGAATGATAGCCAATCACTCTCCAGTCGTTGGTGAACCAGAAACAGGTGCTCATCACCCCCGACATCATTCGCAAAACCCTAAATTGCATGATGGCACCTATGTAAAGAATACCCGAAAGGCACCACTGATATGTCTTTCATCATAACGGGTATGAAGGACTTAAGTGCTACAACCATACTTAAAAAGCACTTCCATGATGCTAAACGACTTATCTTTCATATGGTGAATGTCTGCCTTGCATCAAAGACATCTTCTTGGGATCAGATGTCTTCCCGATGGCAACGTATTGTATTCTATCTTTGAACGCCAAAATCTAAATTTTTTTAAGATAGTGTTCATGGAACTAAAGGATCTGGCTCAGAAACCTGTGGCAAAAGATGGCTACTTTATCTCAGGTTTTTGATGGCCATAATTTTGAATCAATTACAATCTGATGGCCTTGTTGGTCTTGGAGTCCCTGCTCTGTAAAAGGGGCTGCCCGGATGCTAAAACCTAAGCAGAGGGAACCCACAGCCTCCACTTCCAGATCCAAAGTCCCCACCAAACCCAAATCCAAAAACCCCAAAAAGGCTACTCAGGAGATGAGTCCCCTGAGGATGCCCCTGTACCACAAACACAGGAAATACATACTGGTTCTAACCCCCCAGTTATGTCCAAGACTCAACCTGTTGAAGCCGCACAGGTATCCTCTCAACAGGATCCTGTTGCAACTACAATTGGGGATCCCACATTTCTGGAATCTATCTCAATTGAGAGGGTTACCATTGAAGAGCACCTCTCACCCCGGGTGCAATCTGCTTCGGACCAATCTCCACATGCAACCGCCCCTCAAAGTCCAACACTGATAGTTGCTAAAGTGCTGAGTCAGTTGCATTCCTCACCCCCTCCCCAGAATCCACTTACCACTCGGAATACCTCAACCATTGAGGGGGAGGACCAAAATGCTTCTGATAACCCACAGCACAGGGGTTACAATGTTCAATCTTCAAGTGTAGAAATAGAGGTTAGAGCATCTGGTAAGGCTGCCACTTATACTGATTCAGCAAATGATCAGGATGAAGTTGGTAACAAAAATAAGACCTTACCAGAGGCAACTGCCAATGAAGGACACAGTCCTGAGGCAGGAAGTCCCCAGTACCAAGAATAAGGGGCACATGCTTCTACTGATCTACACTCAGAGCATGTACATCCTGATTCAATCAGGAGGTCAGGTGATTCAGCACAGACTAATGATGACCTAGGCTTTTTCTATGATGTATAGCCCATAATACCATCCTAGAGACTGAGGTGAGCAGACTCAAAGAGCTGCTAGCCAAAATGTCTCAGGTCAAAGTCCATCTACCCTAAAAAACCCCACAGATGGCACCTTCAATTGAAGGTTCACCAAACACTGAGCCTGCACACTTAACTGAGCCACCAGCCACTACTTTTGGCACCACCTCTCAGGGATAGAACCCCTCTGAGCACATGGTTGCTATATTTCAAAACTCCTTACCTCTCATCACTCCCATCATCACTGACATAGTGCATAAAGCCATTGATGAGAGGATCTCCTCAAATCTACAAACCTCATGATGATGTTGTTCACAAATCTCTTTCTGCCTTTCAAGCCCCTGATCCCAATGCAACCAAAAAGGGGGAGACTTCCAAGTCTAAGGCAGTGAAAGAAAAGAAAAGAAAAAGAGTGATGATGAGAAAGAACCTGCAAAAGAGAAGGAGCTGGAGAAAGTTAGAAGATCTTGTCAATGATGCTGATGAAGCTCACAACAGATCCATGGATAAAATTATAGATCAGCTCTTTCGACAAGGTCATGACACAACCACACTAGACACTGAGATCAGAAGGCTGGAAATAGAAGAGATTAAAACTAGATGGGCTGGTTATAGTGCGTTGGAAAGGGAAAGATTGGAGATAATGATCAGATTCATTGCCAAATACCTTGGAAGATCATTGATAGAGATAAAGGCCTGGTCCAGAGATAGTATCTTGGAGATAACCAAGAAAATCTGCTCTGCTGGAGGCTATAATAAAGGGTTGATCATCGAAGCACTGAATGAAGCAGGTGCAGGGAAGAGAACTAAAATGGCAAAGCTCTCCAAAGCCAAACTCACCACCAAAATGCTAAGTCAGTCTTCTCACACTCCCACTCAAACACACCCTTATCTCTAAAATTCCCAAATCTATCCCTAAACCAAAGCCACCCACAACTCAACCCACAATACCAATTCCTTTACCCCAAAAACCACCTCAAACCTTACCTAGTGATATACCTAGAAGGAGGAGAAGGGTGTTGAGGGTAGAAGAAGATGAAGAAGATGATCATGATGAAGATTGTCTGCCAATCTCTGATGTTCTCAACCTTAAAACACCTGAGCACAGAAGTCAACAAGTGATTACACCTGAATTGCAAATGCAAATGGTGAAGGTAAAGATTGAAGAAGCAGAACAGCAGAAGCAGCACGATGAGCAGTTTCTCAAGATGGTTGACAAGGATTTCCCTCGGTCCTCATCCATTCAAGAAATGAAGAAACAGGCTCTGAGGCTATACACTCTTAGACATACTTTTCAACATCAAAGAGAAAGAGTGCGGATCTGGCCAGACCCTAGGGTAAGTTCAAGAATTCATCAAAAGAATATACCAAATAGATATCATGGCCAAGTGAAGAAGACCTTGAATGCTGCAATTACGTTGGCCATGGTAGTGTCACCCTTGGAAATCATTGAAGAATTCAAGAGAGCTCACAACTCCAAGACAACCCCTCAATCTATTCTTGAGAACAAAATGATCAAGAAGGGTTGTTATACAAACGACTTGAAGATCTTCAGAAAAGCGAACTCCAGTTGTTTCTTGAAGGCTCTCACCCTGATGAATTTGCTTATAGAGAGATAACAACTGTGGAGTTGAAAAATGGAAAGACAGTGAGATACTTGTCTGAGTATTATGGCCCAGAGTTCTTCTTCGAGGGAGAAGCAGAAGAACTCACCAAGGAGGAACAAGTTGTTCTCCTTGAGGCCTATGCTAGTGAGTCTTATAGACTGAGTAATGGGAATTAGGTTTCATGGTTGGGACAAGACTCTGTGTCCAGTTTCCCCAAGACAGAGTTCCCTTCCATACTTAGCCAATCAAAAGATTAGAAACCTTTCCCCGGCCTGTGCTTAACTGATTACCTCTGAAGCTGATCAAGAGGGTGTTTCTGCCAACAATAAGTGGGATCATTAATAAGTTTAGAGGTTTTGGCTGCATTGGTTCAGGGGGAGTTGTTGGACCAAAAGAACCAATGAGCCTGATCAGAAAAACCTCTAAGTCCCACATACATTACAACTGCTGAAGAAGATCTAAACAGCTAAAGACATCAGCTGATTACAAGGTCTAAAGACAAAGTCTAAAAGTAAAGTACCGAAGACAAAGTCTGAGAGTAAAGTACTGAAGACAAAGTCTGAAGGTAAAGTACTAAAGACAAAGTCTGAAGACCAAAGTGATCAGTAGTTATCACAACAGCTGAAGTAATTAACTTCAGTAGTTGTGATGGTTTCCTTTCTGTACTTGTAATTTACTTTTCAGTAGTTATAGTTTCAGTAGTTGTAGTTCAGTAGTTTTATGTTTTTGTAGTTAGCATTCTATGAGATGTAATAAGTAGTTGAGAACATTCTCAGTAGTTTGCATAGTTTCAGTAGTTTGAATAATTCTGTTAGATGTCACTATCAAGTGACATCAGCAGACGTCACATTTCCTATATAAGGAATGTTGACCTAGTTGTAACGTGTGACATTGAGCCACCATGAAAGCAAATGAATGAAATATTTCTTTTGCAGAATTCTCTCTTTCTATAACCGTTTACTATTACATTGAATATCAATTGTGTTCTTGTGAATTGTTTAATTCATTGTTTGAATTCCACTGCAATACTCTCTAATTAATCAAACTTAGATCACTGATCCTAACAACTCCGTACGTACACGGTCCTAAAAAGTGGTATCAGAGCTTTGGCTCTTGATTTTGCGTTTGATTCAATTAGGCGTGGTGTCAAAAACCTACGTTTTAATCAAAAGAGTCACCGCTTTTGCTTCAAAAGGTGTTTTTGACGTTTTCTGGCATTAAAGTTTCGATTTTTCACTAGACGACAAATTAGGGTGGGTTCTTAGAAAAATCATATTTTATGTCAAAGTATCAAAATCTTTGATTTTGTAAAAACAACAGCCTTCAATCGCACGACTAACTCATTCGTACGATTGAACTAATTCGTTCACTCCATTCAGACGACTGAACTTAGTCGCATAGCTCATTCGCACGACTGAACAACTCTAGTCATTTGCTTCCAATCATCCGGTTCATGCGCACGAGTGAATCCAATTGCACGATTGAATTTGTTCGCACTCCTCATTCGCACGAGTGATCCATACTCAAAGTCGATACACATGATTGAAACTGTCTTGTTCTCCAAGTACCAAGTTTATAGAAATGGAAGATCAGTTTGCTGCGTTTAGTGCAGGGAAGGACTCACGCATCCAGAACCTACTTCTTTTGGAGAATGAGATTGGTAATCATAATAAACCGCCAAAGTTTTTAACGTTGGTTGAATATCCTTAGTGGAAACAATGGTTTGAGATTTACCAATTGGAGTTGATACCAATCTTCGGATATCCATTGAGACTGGTTAGACGGTACCAATCAGTGCTAATGGAGTCAAGTTGAGTTTGGGTGGAATGAGTGAAGCTCAGAGATACTCTTCAATGTTAAGAAGAAAGTTTATGCCATGTTGACTCGGTCAATACCGAAAGACCTCTTTCATCAGTTTTCTGAAAACAAGCAGGCCAAAAAGCTTTGGGAGGCCCTGGAGAAGAGTTGTGATGGAAATGCGACGTTGAAAGCACTGAAGGCTAAGGCTCTCAAGAAGGAGTTTCATAATTTCTCCTCTAAAGGGAATGAGAGTTTGGATGACATTATTGACAGGTTCTACCATCTTATGAGTGAGTTGCACACTCATGGTGTAACAACGTCTATGGAAGATAAAGTTTCAAGCTTTGCAGATGGTTTGCCGGATAAATGGGATTCATTTGTGTCCAACCTAAGATAGAACGACATTCTTGTGACATTAGACATAAATAACTTCATCCTGAAGTTAAGAGAGGAAGAATTGAGAATGAAATACAAGTCGAAGAAAGGATCCAATGTTCAGAATCCTTCACTTTACAACTCAGTTCCAACTCCAGTTGTTCCAGGAGTACCATTACAAACAATATTCATGTCTAGTCCGTATGCTCCTTCTCAAACTAGTACCTCGGGAACCGAAATGTCAAGATCAACTAGTGCCAATATATAGTTCCAGAAGCAAACGCTACAAAATTGAAGACTGAGAATCTCAGTAACGTTACATTGGAAGTTGCCAATGAACATATGGATCTTCTAGTGGCGGTTGTACAATCTTACGATGGTTTAGCTTGCACGAAGATTGGAAATTGTCATCTTGCAAATGATAATTATGAGCAAATTGACCAAAATGAGTTGGAGAGAATGGACATCATGTGGGCTCTAGCAAATGCAGTTAGAAGTGCCAAAAAGTTTGTCAAGAAGATGGGGCAGAATCAGTTAGTACTCCATACGTACGTGTCTTAACAAGTAGTATCTGAGCATTAACTGGTTAGCGATCCTGATTCCATGGGTAAACCCATAAACTCTATCACTAAACATAAGGAGCCTACTTTGAAATCAAATGGCAAGATGTCAGTTGAGAATTTGGATGATGAAATTAAAGGTGTTAATGTAAGGTTAGGCTCACAAACATCTATTTCAAAACCCAAAATTACTAAACAAGTGAAAAATAAATGTGTTAATTATCAAGGTCCAAATAAAATGAAATTAAAGAAGTTCAAAAGTTAAAACAATTAATTTTGTTAATAAGGCTGAAACATCTAAAACGGAAGTGACAAAACCCAACCAAACACATGTCACACTTTCACCAAACTCAACATCACATAAAAGTTTTCTGCAATCTGTAGAAGCAATATCTTGCTACAGTTATGGAAAACAAGGACATATCTCTTCTAATTGTCCTTATTATCAGACGCTCAGAAAGAAAATTGAACTATATGATGCAATACCAAGTTTTTTCTAAAATGAGATCTAATACTCCACCTAAGAGTTTTAGTGAACCTAAAGTACAAACCATAAGTCAGTCGTCTGTTTACAACATACAGGCCTAACATAAAACTGGTTTATGGAAAGAAAAATCAAGTATAGGGTCTAATAGTGAGGAAAAAAAGAAGAAAGATATGCCCTCATCCACTAAAAGACAATGGGTTGAGTTTATGATGTGTGATTCCTCTGGGTCACCCAAGCTAGTTACGGCTTGGGTCCCAAATCTGAACAAATAAGTTTCTGTGAATGTGCAGGGTGTCCGCTATAGTGCTATAACCAACACTTGGATTATTGATAGTGGGGCGTTCAGGCACATGATAGGCAACTCGTCCCTCCTTTTCAACTTCAAAAAAATTAAAGCGGACATGTTTCATTTGCTAGAAACAAAGGTGGTTACATCACCACACAAGGCGAAGTGGGAAATGAGAAAGTAAAGTTTGACAAGGTTAACTACGTTCAACAACTATTGAACAACTTACTTTCAGTCTCCCTAGATATGTGATAAAGGATTTAAAGTTGTATTTGACAACAAGAAGTGCTACATGTTGAAGAAGGACTATGAATGGGAGAAATTATTTAGAAGATTATGGGTCCAAGTATGTGTATTGGTAGTTTAAATGGTATAATATATATGTAAGGATTTAGGGTGTTGAAATCCCAAGGGGTTCAGGTGTTGGACTCTACATATATATAAAAGGGGGAGCTAATATGTAAGGATTTTGGGTGTTGAAATCCCAAGGGTTTCGGGTGTTGAACTCCATATATATAAAGAGAGGAGTTATTAATTTTCAAGAGTTAGAAATAAACCCATAAGGAATTCAGGTGTTGAATTCCAAAGAAGTATAGAGGATTAAGTAAATAAAGATTTTAGATGTTATATTCCCTTTAAGGAAGATATGTTTTTAAGATAAGGGAAATCGACCCTTTGGTTAGCTATAGAGTGATAACAACCATAGAGATTAATTTCGATACGTGTCATTGTGACCCATGCGATGAAGTGATATTGCGACGAATTAGTTTTGTGAAAGAGCTATTAAGTGGTGGGATATGATTAAAAAGGAAAGGGAGAGAACGAATAAGAAATATGTCCCGGGAAGAATTCAAACCAATATTCCTAAAACATTTCAGTCCTCTTGTTGCAATCGATCGTATAACTAAAGAACTTCTTCACATAAGTCAAGACAATGAAACTATATTTAGATTCATTTCAATAAAACATTGCAGTGGAAACGTTTAAAAAACCATTTCATTTCATTATAATTGCTTTTGCAAAATAATACATCGTTGACTAATTACAAAATAGAGCGTCCCAAATAGCTTGTCCAAGTTCATAGTTCGTTCCAGATCGATTCCTACTCGTTCTTAACATTTAGTTCAATCTTATATCAATCGGGTTATCATTCTCACTGATTGATCGATAATCAAATAGTATTCCGCATTATTTGATTCGGTATAAACGCAGAATCAGTTAGTACTCCGTATGTACACAGTCCTGACAAGTGGTATGAGAGGTTTGGCTCTTGATATTGCGTTTGATTCAATTAGGTTGGT
Organism: Flaveria trinervia; assembly: GCA_025506515.1. Lineage (NCBI taxonomy): Eukaryota > Viridiplantae > Streptophyta > Magnoliopsida > Asterales > Asteraceae > Flaveria > Flaveria trinervia. The sequence goes on along the minus strand of CM046454.1, from coordinate 45,345,847 downwards.
GTAAAAAACATATGTTTTAATCAAAAGAGTCACCACATTTGCTTCAAAAGGTGTTTTTGATGTTTTCTGGCATTAAAGTTTTCATTTTTCACTATATGACAGATTAGGGTGGGTTCTTAGAAAAATCATATTGTAGATACATATGTACCTAGTTTATGAACTTAATGTAAAATGTATTTCATGTCTTATGTCACACCCCTGCTAAAAGCGGAAACACGGGGATATAACAAGATGGGATCATCATAACACATGGTAAACAATAGAGATGCAATATAAGTAATGACGATAAGTGTGTCATGACGACACCCGACACAAAGTAGACTTGTATCATGTTTAGTCAATATTCAGGACAACATAGCCATAAGCATGACAAGATAAATGATTCCCATAATCAAATGAAGATAACATTGTATTGTAATTCACACAACCCGGGAACAAGTATCAAAAGAATGATGTTTTTTAATCAGACTACAACAATGTTCCAAAATGACTGTTTGTCAAATATGTTTAGTCTCAAAAATGCATCCTAGGGTCTCCACTAAGGCAGCACACCTAGTTCTTCAATTAGCATTGTCACTTGAAAAGATATGCTCAAAATGGTCTACAAAATTGTTGGGGAGCTCACGGGTTTATATAGTAAATAAGTAACTGATGTTGTATAGTAATTGTGATGGAATACCGTGAATACAGTTATAAGTAAGCAAAATCACATGATAATGAGCTTTACAACCAACCTAATGATGTACACATAGAATCTTGTCAGAATATATTCACCCAAGGGCCCGTTCCTGGCCACTGTTGGTACAAACTAGTATACCAACAAACAAGGGTGGGGTGTCAACCCAGTAGTACTCCCAATACCTATCCATCGGTTCCAACACCAGAATTAAATGGTTGTAAAGAAAGTACCACACAGCAAACTCAAGCATGTATCAGATAAGTACTCACAAAATAGTAACACGTTGATTCCAAGTATGTAAATTGTACATCATAAAAATGGGTAAGCATACTTTTCCCCTAAGTTTGTAAATGATTTAAGTATTGAATAAGCAAAAAAGGGGCCACGAAACTCACTTGTTAGGTGGTAAGTATGAATGATCAAAGTTTCCAAGGTAGTATCCAATGAACGGTCAAACACCTATTGACAGTTATAGTCAAGCATTATTGATGTGTATAAAATAATACCAACGTTCGGTTGGTTCGGGTTGTATTGGTTCAGTCGTATGGAATTCACACAAGCAAACATGTGTTGTAGATCCAAGTACTAGAAATCATTGCCATTGCCGACGATATTTGTGTAAAAGTGTCAATGTTATTAAATGCTTAGTAAATATTAGTGGTTACCATTCAGTTGGTGATAATTGTAAAATGTTTTGTTGATTTGATTTGGAATAGCATTAATAAGTTTGATAGTGTTAATTGAAATATTGTCATTAGCAATGATAATCGTGTCGACGTCACCTTAACATCACACGACAAACACACACCACACACAAAAGAAACTCACACACAACAACTCCAATCGCACGACAGGACCAGACGCACGACTCAACACTCCATCCGCACGAATCAACCCTCATTCGTAAGAATCAGCTTCATTCGTACGATTGAACCTTCATTCGTGTGACTCAGCATTCAGTCATACCACACAACACCCAATCGCACAACTCAACAGCCATACACACGAATCAACCTTCATTCGTACGTATCAACTTCATTCGTACGACTGAACCTCCATTCGTGCGACTCGGCATTCAGTCATGCGATACACGCACAATTGCACAGATTCATTCGCATAGACTCAATCACATGCATACACACAGTTGCACGACTCAGTCGCACGACACACCCAGTCGCACAACTCAGTCGCGCAAAAGACACAGTTGCGCGAAAGACACAGTCGCACGGCTCAGTCGCACGGCTGTCCCACTCGCCAGAACAACAGGTTCGTGACTGCAGAAGTGCAGAGCAGCCTTCGGCTGCTCCGTGCACAAGGTTTACACCACAAGGACTTCCAGAAACACATTCCAAACAAACCCAAACCATAAGAACATGCACGAAGACAACACGCGCACCCACGCGACCTCATGTGCTCGGGTTGGCCTCGAGCACCTGAACCCTAAATGGACAGCAGTAAACAAGCAAGAAAAGGGACGACCAAGGTTGTCTTCATGCAAGAAAGGAGTAGACTCAGCTATAGCCGAGGTCTTGCCGGTGAAAACGCGAAGAAAATGGGCGGTTTTGGTGCAAGGAGGGGGATGAAGTGAAAGGAGAAGAAAATGAAGAAGAGAAGATAAAATGGAGGCTAGGGCTGGAAATGGGGTTTATATACCCAGCCCTAGTTTGGCAAAATGTCACATTTGGTCCCTGCACTTTGCCCCCGAGTTCCCAAATTTGTGTCGGTTGAAAAAGACTTTAATAGACTAGTTATATTAATGATAAAAATGTAATTAGTGATATTGTTAACTTAAAATGGTTTTATTAATGACAATAATATTATATAAAATGGTATATTTAGTGATAACGATGATGAAAATTGTAAAAGTTTTAAAGATAGCATACGTTTACGATGAGAGCACAAGCATAAAGATGATAAAGCAAGAATGTTATTCACATGAATAGTTTATAAGGACGAGGAATGAATGATCAAAGAAAAGTTAATGGAAGCCACGTTAAATGATGGACCTTTTGGTGACGGATGTGACAGTATCCCCAAGTTGAGAGAATTTTGTCCCGAAATTCAGCTGGAGTTTGGTCCAAGAGGGTCATCCTCGAATCGGTGCGGATATTTAAGTTTCATCTGGTCTTCCCGTTCCCATGTAAGCTTTGGCCCTCGTTTGGAGTTCCACCTCATGGGGAAAATTGGTATTCTACTGCGCCTCAATTTCTTGACCTTTCGATCCATGATCTCAATGGGTTCCTCGACAAAAAGGAGCTTTTCGTCAATCTTGTTTCCGCAATTGGCACATGAAGGGATTCATCAGCCAAACACTTTTTGAACTTTAACACGTGAAATGTATCATGTACACCACTAAGCTCTTGTGGTAACCTTAATCACTAAGCCACTGGACCGATTCTTTCTAAAATCTGGAATGGTCCTACATATTGGGGCTAACTTCCCTTTCTATCCAATCGAACGATTCCCTTCCAAGGAGAGACTTGAGTAAAACTCGATCCCCAATGTTAAATTCTAAAGGCTTCCAACGGTGGTCAACATAGCTCTTTTGGTGATCTCTGGCAGCTTTGAGTCGGTCTTTGATTTGGAAAATCTTGTCAGTTGTTTCTTGGATAATCTCTGGGCCTGTTAACTGGCTTTCACCAATCTCCGCCCAACAAACAGGAAATCTGCATTTCCTACCATACAATGCTTGGAATGGAGCACATCTAACACTCGTATGGTAGCTGTTGTTGTAAGAGAACTCAATCAGCGGTAGATGAGTGTCCCAACTACCACCAAGTCGATTACACACACCCTCAGCATGTCTTCCAATGTTTTCGTTCACTTTGGCCGTTTGTCTATGGGTGATAGGCGGTACTCATATCTAATCGAGTGCCCATCGCATTCTGTAGTGTCTGCCAAAATCTTGAAGTAAATCGGCTGTCACAGTCGGATATAATCGACACCGGTACTTTGTGTCTTGTCACGACCTCCTTTATGTACAATCTCGCCAACTTATCCATTTTGTAGTCTTCTCGGATTCGCAAGAAATAAGATGACTTCGTTATCCGATCCACTACGACCCATATCGAGTCATGCCCGCTGCTCGTTCTAGGGAGTTTGGTAATAAAATCCATGGCTATGTTCTCCCATTTCCACTTGGGAATCACAAGTTGCTGTAATAATCCAGATGGTTTATGGTGTTCAGCTTTAACTTTCGAGCATGTTAAGCATCTGCTTACATACATAGCAATGTCTTTCTTCATGCCTGGCCACCAGTACAGATCCTTAAGATCGTGGTACATCTTATCTGCACCAGGATAGACAGAATAACATGTCTTGTGTGCTTCATCCATGACTAAGGTACGTACACCTCCCCATCTGGGTACCCATATACGATCCATGAAGTACTCTATACCATCATCCTTGCAACTCATTTGTTTATCCAACCCTCGGAATTCTTCTCCGACAAAATTTTCTTCTTTCAACGCCTCATTTTGTGCAATTTGGATCTGAGCTTTCAAATTCGTTTGAATAGTCAATCCCAGCGCTCGAGCATGTAGTGGTTTCATGAATTCTTTTCAGCTTAAAGCATCAGCCACCACGTTAGCTTTCCCCGGATGATACTGGATTTCACAATCGTAGTCGTTATGTAGTTCTACCCAATATCGCTAACGCATATTATGTTCCTTCTGATCCAGGATATGTTAGAGGCTATTATGATCTGTGTAGATGATGCATTTGGTTCCATACAGGTAATGCCTCCATATCTTAAGTGCAAATACTACGGCGCCCAATTCCAAATCATGAGTTGAATAGCTCTTTTCGTGCACCTTAAGTTGCCGCAAAGTGTAAGCAATCACCTTATCCTTCTACATTAGTATGCATCCCAATCCTTGATGTGAAGCATCGTAGTAAACCACAAAATCATCAGTTCCGTCTGGAGGGACAATATTGATGTGTTGCACAACTTCTCTTTCAACATTTGGAACGCTTGTTCTTGTGCACGTCCCCAATCAAATTCTTGTCTTTCTGAGTCAGCAGTGTTAACGGTTGAGCAATCTTTGCAAAATTGACGATGAAGCGACGATAGTACCCAGCCAATCCTAAGAATTGCCAAATCTCTGAAGGTGTCTGGGGTGCATCCCATTTCTTCAGCGCTTCGATCTTGCTGGGATCTACATGAATCCCATTCTCGTAAACCACATGACCCAAAAACTTCACTTCCAGCAACCAGAATTCACACTTCGAGAACTTGGCGAAAAGTTTCTCTTCCCGTAACAGCTCCAGTATTGCCTGGAGGTGTTCTTCATGATCCTCTTTTAATCGGGAGTAGATAAGTATATCTTCTATGAATACAATCACAAACTTATCCAAATAAGGTTTACACACCCGATTCATTAGGTCCATAAACACAGCTGGTGCGTTAGTCAACCCGAACGGCATGACCAAAAACTCATAGTGCCCATAACGAGTTCTAAACATTGTTTTTGGTATGTCCTCCTCGAAAACCCTTAGTTAATGATATCCAGAATGAAGGTTGATCTTGGAGAAATATGAAGCTCCTTCCAGCTGGTCAAACAGATCGTCGATCCTGGGGAGGGGATACCGATTCTTCACGGTTAACTTTCAACACGCGGTAATCGATACACATTCGGAACGACCCATCTTTCTTTTTGTCAACAACACCGGTGCTCCCCATGATGAGTGACTCGGCTGGATAAAACCCTTCTCCAGTAGTTCCTGTAATTGACTGGATAACTCTTGCATTTCTGATGGTGCTAACCGATAGGGCGTCTTTGCCATCGGTGTAGCTCCAGGAACCAAATCTATACGAAATTCCACTTGTCATGGAGGAGGCAAACCAAACACGTCATGAGGAAATACATCTGGGTAGTCCCGTACTACTGGAATATCTACCAATTTCCTCTCCTCTTCCTTCTTTTCTACTACGTGAGCCAGAAACGTGTAGCATTGCTTCCGTAAACTTCAGCGTGCTTTCATGCAGGAGATAAGCTTTAGGTTTCTTTCTGGTCGTTCTCCTTGAATTCTGAGCACCTCCCCGTTTGGCATGGGGATTCGTACTACTTTGTCCCGACAGACAATCTCAGCTCCATGTTTCGACAACCAATCTATTCCCACAATCACGTCGAAACTCCCTAACTCCAAGGGTATCAAGTCTATATCGAAGGCATGGTTCTCCAATATCATTGAGCACTTTCTAATGATTGCATCAGCCTGTATAACCCTACCATTGGCCATTTCTATGGAGTAGCTAGTTTCTAGCCTACTAGGACTCAAATCGAGCAAATGCACAAACTCATAAGATATGTAGCTATTTCTGCCCTAGTATCAAATAATACATATGCAAAGTGATATTGAGTAAGTGCGTACCCGTGACAACGTTTGGGTCCTGACGGGCTTTGTTTGCTCCGATGACGAACGCGCGTCCCCGAGCTACATTTCCTTGATTTGTTGGCCTTGATTTCCAGCTATGGCCATCACCTGTTGTTGATTATTCCCTTGCTGGTCCAGTGGCCAATTCAGTCTGGGGCACACGTTTCGATAGTGGTCAAGGCTTCCACACTCATAATAAATCGTGGCATTCCCGGCGTAGTTAACCGCGTTGACCGGTGCCACCAGATCCGACGCTACTCTGCAGTCTCTCACTAGATGCCTTGGGCCTCTACAGTTCGCGCACACCGACACGGCATCCGTGGGGGCTGATGGAAGTTGCACCTATGACACTTGGGGTGTGGCCCTATGTACTCATTCTTGCCCTGCATCACGACCACACAATTTATGGTTGTCTTGGCCCTTTTGTCAAATTTCCCGGCACTCGACCGGCTCGTTTCCCCAACATCCTTTCTTTTCTCTGCTCCTCTTCCCAAGACCCCTTTTCTTACCATCTTGTCTGTCAGTGCACCATTCTTCAGAATTGTGCTCTGGATCGTAGGAGGAGCAGCTGTTGTTACTATCACCCGGACTTGAGGCGCAAGTCTCAAATACACCTCTCGATTCTCTTGGATTCTTTAGTCACTAGATGTGGAACCAGTCTTGCCAGCTCGTCAAATCGATCAGTGTAAGTTGTGTGCCCAGCCCCCACCCTAGCATGATTCTAGAATTTATGCTCCAGTTTCTGCATCTCATTAAGGGGGCAGTACTCCTCAGTGATTAGGGCCTTAAACTCATCCCATGACATATGCATCACTGATTCCCTTCCCTTAGCCTAAACCTGGGTGTTCCACCAAGTTAGTGCCTTGCCCTGTAGTGAACACGTGGCATACTTGATTTTTTGGATGTCAAGGCACTCGCTGATATAGATCACTGCCTCCATTTTCTCAAGCCATCTGCTTAGGGCTATCGCTCTGCCTTTTCCATCAAATTCTTTTGGTTTACAAGCCGCAAATTCCATGTATGAACATCCACGTCTTGTACTAACCACCCTACTCTCATTACTGGTTGTTCCACCATTCCCAGTTTCTTGATTTCTCTCATTCCCAGTTGGGTTCCCATTATCCTCATTATCATTGCCACCATCCCCGTGGGGGTGGTGATTCTGAAGAGCATCGCTCACTTGGGCCAAAAGTGCGGCCAGCTGTTGAGCGGTCAGAGCTGCCATGTCAGTGTTCCTACTCCCTGAGTGTTACTGGCAGGGCCATCACTTGCTCTTGGTATTCTACGTCTGCCTCTGCCCCTGCCCCTTGGGGCTTCACTTCCGCTACTGTTGCTGTGGGTAACTCTTCAAGGCGGCGTTTTCTAATCATAAAAGTAGTAAACACATAAGCTTTATCCATTTCAAAGTATATTATCCACACGAGTCATCAAAGTCCAGCATTCCAAGTTAATATCACACTTATTATTACCACACATCACGTGCAAGTCGTGTGGTTCTCACATAATGAATTGGTAATGTGCCATAGTAGTCCATCATAATAATCGCAAATCCATGCATATAATCATGTGTAGTCTAGTGAAGGTTGTCTATCTCCTCCTCTTTCGAGGTTTTCAGACATAACCTCCTCTGCGTCAATCCCAGTGTATGTGGTCAAGCGTAATCGCAGGATCTGTGAAGATCTCTTCGGGTTTAATGCCCGAATTTAATAAAACAACTCGGTGCGCAGAGGGAACGTAAGATCCAGTAAAAGCATCATATAAGGAGTGAGCATAAGGGCTCTCTCATAAGGTGAATGGATCACAAGGTAGATAGATAAACAGACAATTAACAAGGAACACATATGAGATATAAAATGCACACAACCCTAGCATGCAAATCTACATGAAGGTTCCTAGGTTATAGTCTAGGTCAAGTGAATTGCCTAATTCTCTATAACCAATGGCTCTGATACCAATTTGTCACACCCCCGCTAAAAGCGAAAACAACGGGATGTAATGAGACGGGATCGTCATAACACATGGTAAACAATAGAGATGCAATTTAAGTAATGAGGAAAGGCATATCATGACAACACCCAACACAAAGGAAACTTGTATCGTGTTTATTCAATATTCATGATAACATAGCCATAAGAATAACAAGATAAATGATTCACATAATCAAATGAAGATAACATTGAATTGTAATTCCCATAACCCGGGAACATGTATCAAAAGAATGATGTTGTTTAATGAGACTACAACAATGTTGCAAAATGACTGTTTGTCAAATATGTTTAGTCTCAAAAATGCATCCTAGGGTCTCCACTAAGGCAGCACACCTAGATCTTCAATTAGCGTTGTCACCTTAAAAGATGTCCTCAAAATGGTCAACAAAATTGTTGGTGAGCTCGCAGGTTTATATAGTAAATAAGTAACTGATGATGTATAGTATTATGGTGGAATACCGTGAATACAGTTATAAGTAAGCAAAATCACATGATAATGAGCTTTACAACAAACCTAATGATGTACACACAGAATCTTGTCAGAATATATTCACCCAAGGGCCTGTTCCTGGCCACTGTTAGTACTAACTAGTATACCAACAAACAAGGGTGGGGATGTTAACCCAGTAGTACTACCGATACCTATCCGTCGGGTCCAACACCGGAATTAAATGGTTGTAACGAAAGTACGGCACAACAAACTCAAGCATGTATCAGATAACACCTTGATTCGAAGTATGTAAGTTGTACAACATAAAAATGGGTGAGCATACTTTTCCCCAAGTTTGTAAACGATTTAAGTATTGAATAAGCATAAAAAGGGGCCACGAAACTCACTTGTTAGGTGGTAAGTATGAATGATCAAAGTTTCCAAATGTAGTATGCAATGAACGGCCAAACACCTATTGATAGTTATAGTGAAGCATTATTGATATCTATAAATTAAATAGCAACATTCAGTCAGTTCGGGTTGTATTGGTTCGGTCCCGTGGAACACACACAAGCAAACATGTGTTTTAGATCTTATGTAGATCTAAGTACTAGAAATTGTTTCCATTGCTAATGATATTTATGTAAAAGTATCATTGTTATTAGAGATATGCTTAGTAAATATTAGTGGTTACCATTTGGCTGGTGATAATTGTAAAATGTTATGTTGATTTGATTTGGAATAGCATTAATAAGTTTGATAGTGTTAACTGAAATATTGTCATTAGCAATGATAACCTTGTCAACGTCACCTTAACATCACACGACAAACACACACCACACACAGAGGAAACTCACACACAACAACTCCAATCGCACAATAGGACCAGATGCACGACTCAACACTTCATCCGCACGAATCAACCCTCATTCGTATGAATCAGCTTCATTCGTTCGATTGAACCTTCATTCGTGCAACTCAGCATTCAGTCGTACCATACAACACCCAATCGCACAACCAATATCCATACGCACGAATAAACCATCATTCGTATGAATCAGCTTCATTCGTACGACTGAACCTCCATTTGTGCGACTCGACAATCAGTCGTGCGATACACGCACAATCGCACACATTCATCCACATAGACTCAATCGCACGTATACACCCAGTCGCACAACACACCCAGTCGCACAACTCAGTCGCGCGAAATACACAGTCGCACGGCATACCCAGTCGCACGGTTCAGTCGCAAGGCAGACCCAGTCGCTAGAAGAGAAGGTTCGCGACTGAGAAGTGCAGAGCAGCCTTCAGCTACTTCATGCATGAGGTTTACACCAGAAGGACTTCCACAAACACATTTTAAACACACCCGAACAAGAAGAACACCCAAGAAGACAACACACGGACCCACACGACCTCATGTGCTCGGGTGGCCCCGAGCACCAGAAACCCTAAATGGATAGTAGTAAACAAGCAAGAAAAGGACAACCAAGGTCGTCTACCTGCAAGAAAGGAGTAGACTCAGCTGTAGCAAGGTCTTGCCGGTGAAAACGCGAAGAAAATGGGCGGTTTTGGTGCAAGGAGGGGGAGGAAGTGAATGGAGAAGAAAATGAAGAAGAAGAAGATAAAATGGAGGCTAAGGCTGGAAATGGGGTTTATATACCCAACCCTAGTTTGGCAAAATGTCACATATTGTCCCAGCACTTTGCCCCCGAGTTCCCAAATTTGTTCGGTTGAAAACGACTTTAATTGACTAGTTATATTAATGATAAAAATGTAATTAGTGATATTGGTAACTTAAAATTGGTTTTATTAATCACAATAATATTATATATAAAATGGTATATTTAGTGATAACGATGATGAAAATTGTAAAAGTTTTAAAGATAGCATATGTTTACGATGAGAGCACAAGCATAAAGTTGATAAAGCAAGAATGATATTGAGAAAATAGTTTATAAGGATGAGGAATGAATGATCAAAGAAAAGTTAACGGAGGCCACGTTAAATGACGGACCTTTCGGTGACGGATGTCACATCTTACATATATGTAATAGAATGGGTTGAATGAAATACAACATGTGGTTTATGCTTATAATGTTTAATATTTCATTGATTATTATGTGTTAACGCTTAACGCTTATCGAACTAAGTATATGGGTTTGTGGTTGTTTACATAGTTCTTAGTCAATAATGATTGAGAAACGTGCTTAAACTTAATCGTGTGAAGTTCTCATGCGAATGGACCATGCTAATGGACCATACGCGTGAACAACTTCATGCTAATGAACCAGTCACACGACTGAACTGGGAGACTGGATCGGTCGCACGAGTGTGACATGAGATTGACTCAGACGCACGACTGAAGCCTAAGTCATGCGGATGGATCTACGACATGCTTCAATTGCACGACTGAACCATGCAATGGTTCAATCGCACGAATGAGAAACCCTAACATTTAAATACCATTTAGTTCGTGAAAAAACTTAACAATTCGAATACCTACGCACTAAATTGCACCCTAGCCGTCTAGAGACCCTAGAGCACCTGTTCCAACTTCATAGATCGCTGTAAATCGTCCTACTATGGTTCTTGAAGTTTAGTTAGATTCTTGGATTGACTTTACACATGTTTACACTGATTGGATCGCCAATCAAATAGGATTCTGCACTATTTGAGTTGGTATACATGTAAATCAGTTAGTACTCCGTCCGTACACGGTCCCTAACAAGTGGTATCTGAGCTTTGGCTTTTGAATTACGTGTGATTCAATTGATTTTGATATAATAATCATGTTTTTCACTCAAAAAACATAATCTTTTTGTGTCAAACAGTCTTTTAGACGTCTCCAGGTCAAAAAGTTAATGTTTTCCGGCATACGGCAATTAGCGTTAGTGAGAAATTCGTGTTTTTGCGTCAAAATACCTTAAACCTTCGAATTCTCAAAATTCAGCAGCTTAAGTCGCACGATTGACTCAATCGTACGACTAAATCCATCCGCATCCCTCATACGCACGACTGCACTCAGTTATTCGTCCATTCGTACGACTGAACTGCCTATTCGCAGTGTTCATCCGCACCTGCTCATTCGGACGATTGAGCTATCCGCACTTGTTCATTTGCATGTTTGGGCCAACCGCATTGTTCAATCGCACGAAGTGTTCAATCACATTCCTTCAGTCACACAATTAAAATAGTTTGTTCGAAAGTTCAAAGTCGATAGTAATGGATGATCAATATTCCGTGTTCACCGCAGGGAGGGATTCAAGGATCCAGAATCTATTGCTTCTTGAAAATGAAGTGGGTAATCACAATAAACCCCCTAAGCTAATAACGTTTGATGATTATCCATAATGGAAGCAAGATTCGAGATCTACTTAAATGGAGTAGATCCAATCTGTGGGAGTCGATAGAGACAGGGTATAGCATGCCTGTAGGTGTAGATGCAGTCAAACTTACCTTAGGTGGCATGACTAATGGCCAAAAGGTAAAGTACAATGCTGAGAAGAAAGTATATGCATTGCTAACTCAGTCAATTCCTAAGGACATCCTCCATCAATTTTCTGAGAACTAGCAAGCAAAGAAGCTATGGGATGCATTGGAAAAACAGTATGACGGGAATGCGTCATAAAAGCTCTAAAGGCAAAAGCGTTGAAAAAGGAGTTCCACAACTTCTCGTCAATGGATAAGGATAGCTTGGATGACGTCATCGATCGGTTCTACCACTTGATGAGTGAGCTGCACATTCATGGAGTTATAACATTTATCGAAGACAAGGTGCCAAACTTTGTAGATGGGTTGTGAGAGAAGTGGGTTTCCTTTGTATCCAACCTCAGACAGAATGATATGCTCGTGAAGTTAGATATCAATGATTCATTTTAAAACTGAGAGATGAAGAGTTGAGGATGAAGTATAGGGAAGTCTTCATATGATCAGAATTCATCACTGTACAACTTAACTCCACAAGCCAAAACATCTGGAGCACCACTTTAAACAGCATTTGTGTCGAGTTCACCTGCTCCCTCTTAAGCTACTACTTCAGGATCTGACATTTCAGGGTCGTCTTGTCCCCAATACATAGCACCTGAAGCCAATGCTACAATACTAAAGACTGAGAATCTCGAGAATATGACAGTAGAGGTAGCTAAGGAGCATATGGATCTCTTAGTAGCTGTCATTCATTCCTATGACGGACTAGCTGCTGGAAGATTGGGAACTGCCATCTGGCAGATGAAGACTACGAGCAGGTAGACGAGACAGAGCTGGAGAGAATGGACATCATGTGGACCTTAGAAAGTGCTATCCGGAGAGCAAAGAAGTTTGTCAAGAAAACGGACAGAACTTGATTGCCACTAAGGACAGAACTTTTGGTTTTGACAAGACCAAAGTTACTTGCTTCAACTGTGGGGAAAAAGGGCACTTCAAACGTGAATGTGTAAAGCCTAAGAAGACAGGAAATAGGAATCCATTCAAATCATTCAATCTTCAGGATAAACCCACAAGTAGTCCTACTTCGTCAAGTAAGGATCCTAAGGCCTTGACCACTCAGGATGACGAAGGACAAGATTGGAGCTTTTGATTTGTGTCTCCGGGAGAATCCAACATCGCTAGTGTTGAGAATTTAGATGATAACTCTGGAAGCGAAGGTGATATTGCAGTGGAATTCGCGATGTCAAATAATGAAGAAACTGCAACTGTGGTTGATCACCTACCTGAAGAAGGGACAAGTTCAACAAGTTCAGAATCAACAGAACTAGAAATGTCAGACTCTGCTTTGATGGCTGATTCAACCGCACCCTCTCAGGTAAGTACTACAGATCAATTATTTAAAAATCACGCTTGTGGTGAATGTGATAAATTTAGGGAAAGCATTGATTTTAAATTTGCTAGGTTATTAGATCATAATTATAGCTTAGTAAAGGACTTCCAACTATGCACAGATGCAAATAGAATTTTAAAATAAAATAAGCACAGTTACAAAGAGAAAATAGAACTATTAAATAAATAACTTAGGGAAACTGAAGTTGTAGATTTTAACCAAGTTAATGACATTAAGTTCTATCTAAACTCCCTAGAAGAAACTAAGAAATAGAAAGCGGTTTTGGAAGTTGAAGTAAATTCATGTAAACAAAAACTGCATAGTTGGACTAGCTCTTCTCACATAGTTTAGCACTTAGTGAGAGAACGTAACAATGAGGAGGGTTGGGTTATAAAGTGGTTTCACCACTACATGAGACCTTGTTGAATGCCAAAAGCAAACCAATAAATAACAACCCAATCAAGGATCATGTGGTGTCCACTCCTCTTGTAAGTGATCCAGATTGCAAATGTCAAACTATTGTATTTGGGACTAAACAAAAGGAGACCACATCAAAATCCAAAGGTAAAATGCCTATTGTTAATCTGGATGAACAAATTGAAAAAGTTAAGGTAAAGTCTGGTTCAACCAAGTCTATTACTAAACCTAAAAAGACCAAACAAGTTAACCAAACACGAGTGTCATGTATAAGTCTAGATAAACAAAAGGGTAAAGTTGTTGAAAGGGTTCAAGCAGCAAATGTGGTTAAATAAAGTAAAACCTCTAAACAAGAAGTGTCTAAACCCAAAATGAATAAAGTCACACGTGTGTCACACACTTCTCCACAGAAACAGGTACTCCATCATGTCAAAAGTAGATCATGCTATAACTGTTGAAAGTATGGACACATCGCGTCTACTTGTCCTTATTATTAGACTCCAAGGCTAAAAATTGAACTTTTTGACACTAAACCTACCTTTTCAAAGAGGAGATCCATGACTCCACCAAAAAGGTTTAGTGAACCTAAAGTTCAACCTATTAGCCAATTGTTTGTTTACCATAAACAAGCCTTACACAAAGCTAGCTTATGGAAATAAAAGTCTATTGAAATGTCTGGTAATGAGAACTAGAAGACGAATGATCTTCCCTCACCCTCTAATGGAAAATGGGTGGAATTTATGATTTGTGATGCCTCTGGGACACCCAATCTAGTTAAGGGTTGGGTCCCTCACCTTAACTAATGTTTTCAATTGAATGTGCAGGGTGTTCACTATAGTGCTGAAACAAACACTTGGATTGTAGATAGCGGAGCATCCAGACACATGACTGGGAACCGGGCACTCCTGTCAAACGTCAAACAAATAAAAGGAGGTCATGTTACATTTGCTGGTAACAAAGGATGGTATATCACTACTCAAGAGGAAGTGGTGAATGAGAAAGTGAAGTTTGACAAGGTAAATTATGTTCAACAACTTAAAAATAATTTGCTTTCTGTCTCCTAAATCTGTGACAAAGGATTTAAAGTAGTATTCGAAAATAAGAAGTGCTATGTCCTGAAAAAGGACTATGTGATCCGGAGGACCAAGTCTTAATGTCGGCTTTAAGATATAACGACCTTTATGTCTTGGACCTTTCAAAGGCCTCCATAACAGATCATCAAGTTCAGTGCTTCTTTTCAAAAGCTATTGAGAAGGATTCGATCTCCTGGCATTTTTGATACATGTATGTCCCTAGATCATGATATGAATGTAATAGATCTTGTTTATCTGATTCTGGTGTAATTTGATATGATTAATGAAATGATATTGGGTGTTTGTGATTTGTAATGATTAATATTTCATTAATAAGTTGATATTAAATTAATTAATTAGGTTAGTGATGGTTGAATGTTTACATATAATGTTTACTAATTAATACATTCAAACTTAAAATAATGAAGTTATCATGCGAATGGCCCATGCGAATGGACCATAAGCATGAACACCTTCATACGAATGACTCAGTCGCACGACTGAACCAGGAGACTGGATCAGTCGTATGATTGTAACATAAGATTGGCTCAGTCGCATAACTGAACACTCAGTCGTGCGAATGAATCAACCGCATGGTTCAATCGCACGACTGAACCATACTAATGGTTCAGTCGCACGATTGAATAATACCAACCTATAAATACAACTCAATTCGTGAAAAATAAGGACTCTCGATCATTACGATTCCAGACGTACCCTAGCCGTCCAGAAACCTCCCAATTCGTTCTCCAAGTTGATAGAACACATTAGATCGATTTCCAATCGATTTCTAACGTAGTTTCAATTCTTTATTGATTCTTCGTGTGTTCTCACTGATTGGATCGCCAATCAAATAGGATTCCGCACTATTTGATCTGGTATACACGCTAATCTCCAGGTATTTCGTTCAAATACCAGGTCCTAACAAGTGGTATCAGAGCCTTGGCTCTTGATTACGTGTGATTCAATCAAGATTGATAAAAAGTTTGTGTTTTTGCACTAAAACGCAATCTTTTGTGTCAAAAGTGATCTTGGATGTTCCCTGCTCATCAAAGTTTGGTTTCTAAGGACTTAGGCAATTAAACCTTGCGAAAGTTCAAATTTTTACGGCTAAAACATGTTTAACCTAGAAATTTTCGCATAACAGTAGCTTCAGTCGCACGAGTGAGCCATTCGCACGACTGGACCTCATTCGCATTGCTCAGACGCACGATTGCATAGTCGTATCTCCATTCGTACGATTGAACCGTTCGGTCATACTGTTCATACGCATCAGATTCATTCGCACAACTGAGCTAATCACTTAGTTCAGCCGCACGATTGAACCAGTCGTAGAGTTCATACGCACGACTAGTCCATTCGCACCCTTCAGTCGCCCCAGTGACAATTGTTTATTAGACTTAAAGTTATTCACAATGGAAGATCAAATGTCAGCCTTTACTGCTGGGAAGGACTCTAGGATCCAGAACCTGCTGTTACTTGAGAGTGAGGTGGGTAATCATAATAAACCACCAAAGCTGTTAACGTTAGATGAGTTTCCCCACTGAAAACAACGTTTTGAGATCTACCTCAATGGAGTGGATCCGAATCTGTGGGAAGCCATCGAGATGGATATAGTACGCGGTGGGAGCGATGGAGTAAAGTTAACCTTAGGTGGATGACAGACGCGCAGAAAGTCAAATATAATGTAGAGAAGAGGGTCTATGCATTGATTACACAGTCTATCCCTAAAGACATATTCCACCAGTACTCAGAGAATAAGCAATCCAAGAAACTATGGGATGAGCTAGAAAAGAGGTACGACAGGAATGCCTCGTTGAAGGCAATCAATGCTAAGGAGTTAAAGAAGGAATTCGACAACTTCTCATCAATAGGAAACGAGAGTTTGGACAATGTTACAGATAGATTCTACCATCTGATGAGTGAACTGCATACACATGGGGTGGCTACTACCATGGAAGAGAAAGTTACTAATTTTGCAGACGGATTGCCTGAAAAATGGGTTTCATTCATGTCTAATCTTAGACAGAATGGAATGCTAGCAAAACTGGATATTAATGACTTCATTCTTAAGTTGCAAGAAGAATCACTTAGAATGAAGTACAGAGCTCAGAAGTCTACGTATAATCAAAATCCAGCTTTATACAATGCCACGCCTCAAGCTAAGACATCTGGAGCACCTCTCCAGACTGCATTTGTGTCTAGCTCATCGGGTCCTACACATGCACCTCCTTCAGGTTCAGAAACATCAGGGTCTTCTTGTACCCAATACATTGGATCTGAAGCGAATGCTACTAGACTGAAGACCGAGAACCTCGGTAATGTGACTGTGGAAGTAGCTCGAGAGCACATGGATCTTTTGGCAGCAGTGGTTCATTCTTATGATGAACTGGTTGCTGGAAAGATTGGAAACTGCCATTGGCAGACGAGGACTACGAGCAGGTGGACAAAATGGAGCTTGAGAGAATGAATATAATGTGGGCTTTAGCCACTGCTGTCCGTAGGGCAAAGAAGTTTGTAAAACAAACCGGATAGAACTTAGTAGCGACTAAGGACACCACATTCGGCTTTGACAAGAGCAAGTGACTGCTTCAACTGTGGAGAGAAGGGGCACTTCAAAAGAGAATGTGTCAAGCCTAAGAAGACGGGTAATGGGAACCCATTCTCGTCTTCACTCGTCAAGACAAGCAAGCTACCAGTTCTACTTCATCAAACAAGGATCCAAAAGCCTTGACTGCTCATGATGATGAAGGACAGGATTGGAGCTTTAGGTTTGTCTCACCAGGGGAATCAAACATTGCAAGTGTAGAAGATATTGACAGTGATTCCGCTAGTGAAGGAGATCTAGCAGTTGAGATAGTGATGTCACATAGTGAAGAAGCAACTGCAATCGAGGTCAGTTACCAGCCTAAAGAGGATACTACCACGTCAGAGACAGAAAAGACAGAATCACCAGAACCAGAGACATCTGATGCTGCGTTGATGGCTAACTCTTCTGAATCAACTCAGGTAAGTACTACTGACCAAATGTTTAATAATCATGCTTGCTCTGATTGTGATACTTTTAGGAATAGCATAGATGAAAAATTTACTAGGTTATTAGATCATAATGATAACTTAGTAAAAGATTTGCAACTGTGCACTGAGGCTAACAGGGTACTAAAACAAAATGAGCATAGTTATAAAGAAAAGATAGACCTTTTGACTAAACAGCTTAGGAAAACCGAAGTAGTTGCATTTAACCAAGCTAATGACATTAGGTACTATCTAAACTCCTTAGAAGACACTAAGAAGCAAAAGGCAGTTCTAGAAGTAGAAGTAAATTCATTAAAACAGAAACTGCATAGTTGGACTAATTCTTCACACATAGTCCAACGCTTAGTGAGAGACAGGAACAACAAGGAGGGATTGGGTTACAAAGTGGTTCCACCACCATCTGAGACTTTAATGAACACTAAGACTAGACCAGTAAATAGTAATCCCATCAAAGATCATGTAGTGTCTACTCCTCGTGTTAGTGATCCAGATTCCTTATGTTCATCTATTGACTCTGGAAACAAACAAAAGAGGCCACTTCAAAGGCAAAGGGTAAATTGCCTTGTGTTAATCTGGAAAAGGAATTTGAAAAGGTTAACTTAAAGTCAGGGTCAAACAGAGTCAAATCAGAACCTAAAAGGGCTTCTAAGGATAATCTTTCGCATACTTCAAGTCAAAAATCAATTAACCACAAAGAAAAGGATGTTAAACAAGTTAAAACAGTTAACTTTGTTAAACCAGTGAAAACAACCAAAGAACCAGAGTCAAAACCTAAAGTGAGTTATGTTACTAGAGTGTCACATATCTCTCCACAAAGAAAGTTTAATCATAAAGTTGATAGCAGGACGTGCTACAACTGTGGAGAATGTGGACACATTGCTTCCTATTGTTCTTATTATCAGACACCTAGGAAGAAGATTGAACTTCAGGACTCAAAACCTAGGTCTTCTAAAAGGAGCTCTTTAACTCCACCTAGAAGAACTAGTGAACAGAAGGTTCAACCCGTTAGCCAGTCGACTGTTTATCACAAGCAGACATTGCACAAATCTGGCTTATGGAAAGAGAAGTCAATCTCTATGTCTGATAATGATGACAAGAAGGAACCTGAGCTACCCTCACCTTCTAGGGTCAATGGGTTGAATTTCTGATGTGTGATGCCTCTGGGAAACCCAAGCCAGTAAAGGTTTGGGTTCCTAACTTAAACTAATCCTTTACCTTGTATGTGCAGGTTGTTCAATACAGTGCTGAAACTAACACGTGGATAGTAGACAGTGGAGCATCCAGGCACATGACAGGAAACAGAGCTCTTTTATCAAACGTCAAGCAAATAAAAGGAGGGCATGTTTCGTTTTGCTGGAAACAAGGGAGGCTATATCACAGCTCAGGGAGAAGTTGGAAATCAGAAATTTAAGTTTGATAGGGTGAACTACGTCCAGCAACTTCAAAACAACTTACTCTTTGTTTCTCAAATATGTGATAAGGAATTTAAAGTCATCTTTGACAACAAGAAGTGTTACGTACTGAAGAAAGACTACGTGATCCCAGAGGACCAAGTTTTGATGACTGCTTCAAGATATAAAGATCTTTATGTCTTGGATCTGTCAACAGCTTCTACAATGGATCATGATAGGATCTCAGCATCTAGTTTGATCGATTCGAATGATTTCAGCAGCGGAATAGAGTACCAACTAGCACAATTCGAGCAAGAATACCGAAGATATAGCAATGAACAGAATTAGTTATAGAGAGAGAAAGTTTCTACAAAAGGAATATTTCATTCAATCACACGCTTTGGCATGGCATTCGCAAAATTACAATTTAGGTCATTCTTCCTTATATAAGGAAACATGACGTAGGCTGATGTCACTTGATAGTGACATCTAACCGTTATTTAACAAACTACTGAAACACTAAAACTACTGAAGATGTCAAGCAGCTGACATCTTCTTACAAGAACCTAAGTGTTTACTTATTACAAAACTACTAATAAGAAACTACTGAAACTACAACGACTGAAGAACAAGCTCTTCAGTCATTTTACAAAACTACTGAAAGTAAAAACATAAAACTACTGATATCACAACTACTGAAGAAGTACTCTTCAGCTGTTGTGACAAACTACTGAAACTTCAGCACTTGGTCTTCAGACTTGAACTTCAGACGTTTCATCAGCTGATGACTTCAGTAGATGTCATCAGCTGATGTCTTCAGTCTTTGTCTTCAGACTTTGTACATCAGTTGTTGATCTTCAGCACTTGTGGACTCTTCTGCTGTTGTACTTCAGTACTTTGGTGTTTAGCTTCAGCACTTGTATTCTTCAGTTGTTGGACTTCAGCACCTTAGTCTTCAGCTGTTGAAGTCTTAAGTACTTGATCTTCAGCTGTTGAAGTCTTCAGCACTTTTCGAACTGCTGATGAAGCCTTCAGCAGTTGTTGTGATATCATGTGGGACTTAGAGGTTTTCTGATCTTGGCTCATTGGTTCTTTTGGTCCAACAAACTCCCCCTAAACCAATGCAACCAAAACCTTTAATGATTTATTTTCCCACTTATTGTTGGCAGTGGTAACTCATCCTTTTTGATCTCATTCAGCCTCTTATACACCAGCCCCTTTTTGATCATTCTGTTCTCCAGCATCTTTTGTGGGGGCATGTTTGAGGTGTAGGCCTTTTTGAAATCTTCCAGGATTTCCCAGGGTGAGACTACAAGGGCTAAGGAGATCACTTTATCTACAATCTTTTTCACTTGCCCATTGTATCTCTGAGGGATATTTTTCTTTTGTATTCTATGAGCCACCCTGGGATCAGGCCAAATTCTTACTCTTTCTTTCACATACTGAAAAGTATGTCTAAGAGTATAAATCCTCTGAGCTTGTTTTTTCATATTAATGATGGAGGAAGTGGCTGCATATGCTTTATCTACTCTCCTCAATAACTCTTCATCGTGCAATCTGTGTTGTTCTTCTTCTTCCAATTTCACTTTGATTGCATCTCTTTGTTGCTCAGGAGTTATTGCAAGAGAGAGATCTTTGGCCTTAGGCAACTGCAGAACAGCTGAGATCGGCGGCCTGTCTTCATCATCATCTTCTTCTTCTTCTAGCCTCAACACCTTTCTCTTCTTCTGCTTAGGTGCATCATCGGCTGTTGGTTTTGAGGATAAGGGAGTTGTTTTGTGGGTTGTGGTTGTGGTTGTTTTGGAGAGGGAATGTTGACAGGCTGAGTTAGCATTTTGGAGGTGAGTGTGGCTTTTGAGTGTTTGGCTAGCTCAGTCCTGCTCCCTGCTCCTGCTTCATTCAAAGCTTCTATTACTAATCCCTTAGTATATGCCTCAGACGAACAGATCTTGGGGGTTATGGCCAAGATGCTGTCCCTGGTCCATGATTTTATTTCGATCAATGATCTCCCAAGGTATTTGCTAATAAATCTGTTCATGATCTCAAGTCTTTCTCTATCCATTGTGCTGTAGCTAGCCCATCTTTGTTGAATCTCTTCGATCTCTAATCTTCTTATTTCAGAGTCTAGCTTTTCAGTATTGAAACCTTGCCTAAACAGCTGATCAATGATATTGTCCATTGATCTGCTGTGTTCAGCATCAGCCTCTTTAACCATTTCATTCAAGTTTTTCTCTTTTTCAACACTTTTCTTTTTCTTATATGTGACATGAAAGCCCTTTTTACTTTCATGTACTTTCTCCTTTTCAGCTCCCTTCTCATTCTCATTCTCCTTCTCTTCTCGGTCTCATACACACAGTCCTTCTCTATTTCCACTTCTTTGTCCTTCTCTTTCTCTTTCTCCTTCTCCATCCTCTTTCTTTTAGCTTTCACTGCTGGAATCTCCCCCTTTTTGGGTGCATTGGTTTTAAGGGTTTGATCAGCAGAAAGCTTTTGGCTCAGTACATCCTCCACCATAGGTTGTAAGATAGAAGATAGTCTCTCATCAACAGTTTTAATGATAAGTTCAGTTATCTGCGGTGTGATGAGAGATAGGGGATTTTGATGGATAGCATCCATTTGCTCAGGGGGGTTTTGGTCCTGAGAAATGGTGCCAAAAACAGAGGCAGGTGGCTGAGATTCTTTGAGTGGCTGTGTGTTTAAGTGACCTTCAGAGGAAGGTGCCATCTGTTGGGTTGATGTGGTGGCAGATGGTCTTTCTCCCTGAGAGAGTTGGTCAAGTAGTTTTTGCAACCTACTGACTTCCTCCTCTAGGATTATGTTCTGGGCAAGAACATCATAAAAGAAGCCCAGGTCATCATCAGCAGATGCTGAATCACCTAACCTCCTTCTTGTAGCAGGATGTACATGCACTGGGTGTAGACCAGATGTAGCATGTGCCACTTTGTCTTGGAACTGGGGACTTCCAGCCTCAGGACTTTGTCCTTCATCAGCTGTTGCCTATGGTAAGGTCTTAGTTATGTTACCAACCTCAGTCTGATCATATGCTGATTCAGAAGAGGTGGCAGCCTCACCAGATGTTTTGATCGCCATATCCACACCAGGATATAGAACATTTAAACCCCAGTGTTGTGGGTTGTCAAAAGCATGTGTATCCTCTTCCTCAATTGTTGTTGTTCTCCCCTTTGTTGGTGGTTGTAGGGGAGGAGGAGAGGCATGCAGCTGAGTCAGCACATTAGCAATTATAATGGTTGGACTTTGGGGGGCATTTGCATGGGGAGAGGGAATAGAAGCTGATTGCATCCAGGGAGAGGGATGCTCTTCAATGATAAACTCCTCAAGTGAGAGAGGTCTCAGTAATGTGGTTTCCCCTGAAGTGGTTGCAACAGGATCCTTTTGAGAGGATACCTGTGCAGCTGTTGCTGGTTGAGTCTTTAACACTACTGGTGGGTTTGAACAAGTAGGTTTATCCTGTTTGGGTGGTACAGGAGCATCATCAGGGGACTCATCTCCCTGATTAGCTTGTTTGGGTTTGGATTTTGGCTTGGTGGGGACTTTGGATCTGGAAGTTGAAGCTGTGGGTTCCCTTTGCTTGGGTTTGAGCAAACGGGCAGCTTCTTTAAGAGATTGGTCGGAGTTATGCCTGGAGTATACCTCAGCTAGAACAGCTGGTGCAGGGACTCCAAGGCCAACAAGGCCATCAGTTTGTAATTCATTTAAAATTATGGCCATCAGAAACCTGGGATATAATAGCCATCTTTTTCCCACAGGTTTCTGTGCCAGATCTTTGATTTCTAGAAACACAATTTGTGAAAAATTTAAAGGTTGGTGTTCTAGAATTGAATATAATACCTGTTGCCACCGGGAAGACATTTGATCCCATGAGGATGTCTTCGAGGCTAAGAAAACATTCACCATATGAAATATCAGTCGTTCAGCATCAGGGAAGTTCTTCTTCAGTATGGTAGCAGCACGAAGATTTCCGTCGTACCCATTGTTGAGGAAGGACATATCAGTTGTGCCCTTCGGATACTCAGTCACAGCAGTAGCATCTTGTAAATTTAGCACTCAACGAATGCTATCAGGTGTAACCTCTACTTGTTTTTGGTTGACCAATGACCGAACAGAAATTTGGCCGGAAGGCACATCAGTGTGAACGTAGGCATTGGACCAAAACTGACTTAGTGACTCTGGGTAGATGGTCGGGTTTAAGAGCAGAGCAGTACTATACTGAGAATCAGCCATTAGGTCTATGGCGTGATCAAACTTTGTCCAGAAGGCCGATTTCGTGAGGTAGGCGACGCAATTATGTCTGGGTTTTAGACTCATGGTTGCCATTTTTTAAAGTATGAAGGTCAGAAGAACGGCTAATGGAACGTTTGAGAAGAAGACGGGTATTTATAGGGTTGGGATATGAAAAGGCTGAAAGAAAACTACTAAAGGTTTTGGTGTGGTCATCAGCTGTTTGAAACTACTGATGACGTGGTATTAACCTTCAGAGGTTTAAAACGACTGACAGTGGTGGTGTTGTCATTGACGGGTGGTCTAAAGAACACCCTTAGAATGTGATAAATTGCGTATCGATCCTCTATTTAATCATGTAATTGTGTGGAATTAGATGACTACGGTTGCTTTTATTGCAGGTGTGATGTGGAGGCTAAAGTGATCAAGATGGAGTGTAGAAACGGGCCGGAACGAGTTGGAGCAGGAATGTTTAGAAGAGAAAAAGTTGAATTGGAATTAGGCTCCACCATACCTTACGGTAGCCACCGTAAGGTACGGTGGCCTGGAAAAACACAAAAGTTCCACCGTTGATCAGAGGGAATCTACCGTACTTGTTTGATTTCCACCGTACCTTACGGTGGCCACCGTAAGGTACGGTGGACTCTGACGGATTATCTTCAATTCTCATTAAAACCAACTTAAAGGGGTCTTGGGAGTTTTTTTTTATTATCTCTTTGGAGTGCAAAGGTCTAGGACGATTTTGGAGTTTGAAGAACAATTTTTTGAGGTTGCTAATCATCATTTTTATCATCTTAAATCAACATGAATTCCGGATTTGATATTATGATTATGTTTCAAACAATGATTGGCTAATTTTCTTGTGTTTCTCCTTGGATTGTAAGGATTCTCTTTGATGTTTGTTTATGTTTAATCATTGTTGGGATAGTAATTTGATTGTATGATTATATTGCTATGATGTGTTTATGATTGTGTGTAATCGATTATATTGTTTGCTTGCTTGATCCTATCTACACGTTCTTGGTGCCATAGGCAATCGTGATATAATGGAAGGGTCTTGGGTTGGATTAATGATATAATACTGATCATCGGAAGATAACTTGCGTTTATTGTAATCCAAGTACTTTGTCTCCTTTTATCACACACAATCACATTCACATGAACTATGTCTATGTAGTTCTTCCCAATTTAAATATAAACAACATCACTTGTGAATTCCTGAAAACCAAGGGGAAGCATTGTTTTGATTATTGATATATTGAATTGTTAATTGTTTGTTGTCTTATTGCTTAGTTATAAACCAAACCACCAACATCTTGAATTTACTATTATTAGTGTGAAGTTAATCATCTAGTTACAAAGCTATCTAGTTACATACGATCCACAAACTCCTCGTGTTCGATACCCTGCTTACTACTATCTATTGGTTGTATTTAGGATTAAATTTACGTGAGACCTCGACTTCACGTCAAATTTTGGCGCCGTTGCCGGGGAGTAGTGTGCAACGTGTGTTTATTTAATAGTTTTGTTTGTTATTTTGGGTTTACACTAGTTGTGTTTAGTGTGCAGGTACTTAAGGTGCATGCGTACTAGAGGCTCTAACAGGTCATCACCACTATTGTTTGATCCGGAGATTGAAAGAACATTGCGGCAGAACCGAGTTTTGATTCGGGAAAACAGAATTATCGATGCACCAAATTCACCAATTAGACCAAGAAACATAATGCAAGAAAATCAACCACCACCCTCAACGGTCAACCATCCGACATATTTACACCTTCCATTACACAACCTTCACCAAACACTACCATACCAATTCCTGACCCACCAAGTACACCAGCTCATACCATACAACCACCAATCATAACTCAAAGTGGACCAAATCCTCGGTTAACCCGTATGGTGCATTTCCATCATTTTCTCATTTTTTTCCATCAACGGGTCAACCTTCGATCTATCGGGTGTTCAATATCCAAATGTGCCACTTGGGCAAATTTCAAGTATTAGAAGGGGCAGTTATGAAGAGGGTGATGCGGAGGAGTTTGGTGGATACAATGAAGAAGGTTATTATTATGGGGACAACGAAGGTTTTGGGTTTCAACAAGGATTTCAAGGTGGAGTTACTAATACACAAACAAGACCAATTATGCAAGTATTAGAGAATGTAAGACCACCACCACAACAACCATTGCCACAACCGCAACCGTTAAACAGGCAACCGATGCCACCACTTCAAGTTTTTCAACCAAGGATGTTTGCACAACAAAGGCCACAAGTACCATTTCATCAAGGTCCACCACACATGGTTCCCATGGGAGTTCCAAGAAGACAATTGCGTGGTCCAGTTAGAGGAATTGAAGCTCATTTTCGACCGGTGATCACTACAAATCCTTCACCGGTGGTTATTCCTCAACATCATGATGGAAGAACATTCGAAGTCCGAACCAACTCGCTTCAAAGTTTACCGAAATTCAAAGGTTTGGCAACTGAAGAGCCATAGTTTCATTTGGAAGCTTATGATTCCATATGCAATACTCTTGGTAGCCAAGGATTCTCGTCGGATG
The DNA here is from genome assembly GCA_025506515.1 of Flaveria trinervia. Taxonomy (NCBI): domain Eukaryota; kingdom Viridiplantae; phylum Streptophyta; class Magnoliopsida; order Asterales; family Asteraceae; genus Flaveria; species Flaveria trinervia. Next base: position 45,319,832 of record CM046454.1, on the reverse strand, counting down.
ATGTCAAGCTAGTCTTGTTCCAATTTTCATTAGAAGACAAAGCGAAGAAGTGGTTTTATACTTTGCCTTCCGCATCAATTTACACTTGGGCCGATATGCAACATAGATTTTTGGAAGAGTTTTTCACGGCTCAAAAGACTAGTGATGCAAGGAGAAGTTTGAGAAGCTTCCAACAACAAATGGGAGAATTATTTCATGAAGCATTTGAAAGATTCAACATGATGATCAGAAATTGTCCTCACCATGGCATCGAGCTTTGGGAATTGATGAATGCGTTTCATGAGGGGTTAAGTTCGGAAGATGCTCGTGATCTTATGTCTATATCTAATGGCACATTCGGGACAAATTATGAATATGAAGATTGGGTGTTTTTAGAGCAAATGTCTATAACTTCAAAAAGGAAGGCTCAATCATCAAGAAGGGCAAGACATCCAACAACAAGACAACAAGTTCATGCGGTAGATGCTGGAGTACAAACAACAAACCAAGTGTACAATGTGTGTACAAATTGTCAAGAGATAGGGCATTTGGCGGAAGTATGTGTTGTGGGAAACGAGCAAGGGCAAGTTGATGAAGTGAATGCTTTACAAAGGCAAAGTGGTGGAGGTGGAGGAAGATATAATGATATGAATTCGAATACATATCATCCGGGGTTAAGGAATCATCCTAATTTTCGTTATGGGAATCCGGCCACACAATCTAACCCAAAATTTCAAGGAAATTCTCAAGGTAACTTTGCTCCTCGTCAACAATATCAAAACAATCAAAGCAATTATAGAGGGGGTAACAATCAAGGGTACCAAAAGCAATTTCAACAAACGGGTAACAATCAAGGTGGTAATTCGGGTCAAGCTTCATCAAGTGGAAACGAAATGATGGATATGCTCAAATCCATGCAACAAGAGTGCAAAGGTCTAGGACGATTTTGGAGTTTGAAGAACAATTTTTTGAGGTTGCTAATCATCATTTTTTTATCATCTTAAATCAACATGAATTCCGGATTTGATATTATGATTATGTTTCAAACAATGATTGGCTAATTTTCTTGTGTTTCTCCTTGGATTGTAAGGATTCTCTTTGATGTTTGTTTATGTTTAATCATTGTTGGGATAGTAATTTGATTGTATGATTATATTTCTATGATGTGTTTATGATTGTGTGTAATCGATTATATTGTTTGCTTGCTTGATCCTATCTACACGTTCTTGGTGCCATAGGCAATCGTGATATAGTGGAAGGGTCTTGGGTTGGATTAATGATATAATACTGATCATCGGAAGATAACCTTGCGTTTATTGTAATCCAAGTACTTTATCTCCTTTTATCACACACAATCACATTCACATGAACTATGTCTATGTAGTTCTTCCCAACTTAAATAGAAACAACATCACTTGTGAATTCCTGAAAACCAAGGGGAAGCATTGTTTTGATTATTGATATATTGAATTGTTAATTGTTCGTTGTCTTATTGCTTAGTTATAAACCAAACCACCAACATCTTGAATTACTTTTATTAGTGTTAAGTTATCATCTAGTTACAAAGCTATCTAGTTACATACGATCCACAAACTCCTCGTGTTCGATACCCTGCTTACTACTATCTATTGGTTGTATTTAGGATTAAATTTACGTGAGACCTCGACTTCACGTCAAATTTTGGCGCCGTTGCCGGGGAGAAATCAATTGGATGATGCTCGAATTCAAAAGGATGATATTAGGGATAAGGCCATTCAATCCCTAACAAATCAAATGGGTCAACTAGCAACGGATGTGGCTAACTTGAAAAGGAACAAAGGACAACTTCCGAGCGACACTAAGGTAAATCCTTCTCATAATACTCCTCGTAATGTTCCTATTAATCATGTGAGTGTTTTAAGAAGTGGTAAAGAGTATAAAACACAAAGTTCACCAAATGAAGTAGATGGGGTGGTTGAGGATATAACCGGGTTGGAAAGTGATGAGGAGGAAGTAACATCTCCAAAGAAATTTCAAATGAACTTAAAAATGATAAATCTTTTGAAAAACCGGTTCCTAAAGAAGCTATTAACAAACAAGGTAAAGAAGTGGAAAACAATCAAGTTCCACTTCCTTCGGCTTTGGTGGATCGGGTAAAAAGAATGTGATCTCACATTCTTCTTTGGAAAAAGATGAGATGTTAGAAGTTTTCAAGCAAGTAAAAGTGAACATACCTTTGTTAGAGGCAATTAAGAAAATACCCGCTTATGCTAAAATTTTAAAAGAATTGTTTACTTTAAAAAGAAAAGAAAAGGTGCCCAAACGGGTTGATTTGACCGAAAGAGTTAGTGCGGTTTTGAGTGGAAATCTTCCACCCAAGCTCCAAGATCCGGGCACACTTTAATAGACATACAAGTGGGTGCTTTTAAGATGTCTAGAGCTTTACTTGATCTTGGGGCCGGGGTGAGTATTCTTCGGGAAGTTTATATGATCAATATGATTTCGGCCCTTTAAAACGGGTTGAAACCACGGTTGTTTTAGCCGACTTATCTCATAAACTTCCTAGGGGAATCGTTAGGGATGTTATTGTGCAAGTGAAAGAATTTTACTATCCTGTTGACTTTTTAGTTTTGGATTATGCATCGGTTGACTCAAGTCAAAGTCCAAATGTCATTTTGGGTCGACCATTTTTGAGCACAGCACATGCATGAATTGATTGCAGGTTTGGCACGGTGAAGATGGTGTTTGGTAATCGCCAAATGGTTTTAAATGTGTTTACTAACCGATCTCACTTCAATGAAAGTGATGAGTGTTTCATGGCAGATTTGATTGACAGGTGTGAACCGCATGAGTATGAAGAAGATGCTTTGGAAACGTGTGTTTGTGATTTTTCTGAACAGGTACATGCTTGTGCGTTGAGAGTGGAGGAAGAGAAGCAAGAAGTGTTGGAAACTAAAGAAGGACGACCACCATGGAGTCACCAATTTGAGAGTTTGCCAATAGAGATCAATTCCGATACAAAGCCATCATTAGAATGTCCTCCAAAGGTTGAATTGAAAGTTTTACCTAACCATTTGAAATATGTGTTTTTAGGTGAAGGTGAAACATTACCGGTGATCATTGCTTCGAATTTGGAGGAGGACTAAGAAAAAGCCTCATGAAGATATTGAAGGAGAATAAAGCAGCGATTGGATGGACAATAGCCGATCTTAAGGGCATTAGTCCATCCGTGGTAATGCATAAGATTATTACTACCGATGATGCAAAGCCGACGAGGGAAACTCAAAGACGATTGAATCCCAACTTGAGAGAAGTGGTAAAGAAGGAAGTCATCAAATGGTTGGATGCGGGTATTATCTATCCAATTTCGGATAGTGCATGGGTGAGTCCTACACAGGTAGTGCCAAAAAAGGCCGGCATCCAGGTAATTAATGATGAAAATGGTGAACAAATTGCTACCCGACCGGTAACCGGGTGGCGAGTTTGTATCGATTATCGGAAATTGAATGCGGCAACTTCAAAAGACCATTTCCCATTACCTTTTATTGACCAAATTATTGAAAAATTATCGGGTCAAAAATTTTATTGCTTTTTGGATGGGTATTCGGGATATAATCAAGTTGCCATTCATCGGATGACCAACATAAGACCACTTTTACATGTCCATATGGCACTTTTGCTTTTAGGAGAATGCCATTTGGATTATGCAATGCTCCGGCCACTTTTCAAAGATGTATGATGAGCATTTTCTCGGATATGGTGGGGGATTCACTTGAGGTGTTCATGGATGATTTTTCCATTTTTGGTCAAACTTTTAACTCATGTCTAAATGAATTAGAAAAAGTTTTGAAAAGAGTGTTGAAACAAATTTAGTATTGAGTTGGGAGAAAAGTCATTTCATGGTACAAGAAGGAATTGTTTTGGGACATGTGGTTTCTAGTCGGGGTATGGAGGTGGATAAGGCTAAAATAAAAGTTATATCATCTTTGCCACCTCCTAAAAATGTCAAGGGAGTTAGATCATTTTTGGGACATGCGGGATTTTACCGGAGATTTATTAAAGGTTTTAGTGTTATTACTAAACCATTATGTAATCTATTATTGAAAGATGTTCCTTTTGATTTTACTGACGAGTGTGTGCAAGCTTTTGATGTTTTGAAGGAACAGTTGGTACAAGCTCCCATTTTGCAACCACCGGATTGGACCAAGCCATTTGAAATTATGTGTGATGCAAGTGACAACACAATTGGGGCAGTTTTGGGGCAAAGAGTTGAAAAGAAGCCAGTGGTGATATATTATGCTAGCAAGACATTATCTGAAGCGCAATTAAATTACACCACAACTGAAAAGGAATTGCTTGCAGTGGTGTATGCTTTGGATAAGTTCCGTTCATATATTTGGGGAAGTAAGGTGATAGTTTATTCTGATCATAGTGCAGTTCGACATTTAATGGAGAAGAAGGATGCAAAACCACGGTTGATCAGATGGGATTGTTATTGCAAGAGTTCGATTTAGAGATTCGGGATAAAAAGGGGTGTGAGAACGTTATGGCAGATCATTTGTCACGAATCCCCTTAGAAGGTGTTGATGACACAAAAGAAATTAATGAACAATTTCCAGTTGAGCACATACTTGCAGTTTCAACCGCGCCTTGGTATGCCCACTTTGTCAATTACTTAGCAATGGGGGTCATGCCAAAACATTGGGTGAAAAAGAGAAGACAACAATTTTTAGCTCAAGTTAAGCAATACATTTGGGATGAGCCGGATTTATTCAAGATTGGAGCGGATCAAATTTTAAGAAGATGCATTCCCGAAACCGAAGTGAAAGAAGTGTTGGCTCATGCCCACTCATCGGCATGTGGAGGGCATTTTAGTGGGCAAAAGACGGGTCACAAGGTGCTTACATGTGGTTTCTCTTGGCCCACGATTTTCAAAGATGCAAGTGAATACGCGAAGAATTGTTTGAATTGCCAAAGGATGGGTGGAATTTCAAAACGGAATGAGATGCCATTGCAACCAATTTTGTTCGTAGACGTCTTCGATGTATGGGGCATTGACTTTATGGGCCCTTTTCCGAATTCTAATGGGTTCTTGTACATCTTGGTAGCGGTGGATTATGTGTCAAAATGGATTGAAGCTATTGCAACAAGAACAAACGACCATTCGGTTGTTTGTAAATTTGTTCAGTCCAACATCTTTGCCCGGTTTGGTATTCCAAGAGTAATTATAAGTGATGGAGGTTCACATTTCAAAAATTTCAACTTTGGGAAATTGCTAAAAAGATACAATGTGAATCATCGGATTGCAACACCTTATCATCCACAAACAAGTGGACAAGTTGAAGTTTCTAACCGCCAAATCAAAGAAATTCTGATGAAGACGGTCCGCACGGATAGAAAGGATTGGTCGAGCAAGTTAGACGATGCATTGTGGGCATACCGAACGGCCTACAAAACCCCTATTGGTACAACACCTTACCGGATGGTGTATGGAAAGGGATGCCATTTGCCAATGGAGTTAACGCATCGGGCATTGTGGGCAGTTACACAGGTGAATGCGGATTATGAAGAAGCGGGGAAGGTGCGAAAACTTCAATTGAATGAACTTGAAGAAATCAGAAATGAAGCATACGAATGTGCTTCGGCTTACAAGGACAAGTTAAAGAAGGTTCATGATGCGAAGTTGAGAAATATGTCATTTACATTGTTTCAAAAAGTATGGTTATTTAATTCAAGACTCAAATTCTTTCCTGGGAAATTAAAAAGCAAATGGATGGGACCATACATGATTGTGAGGATAGGTCATTTTGGTGATATTGAAATTGAAGACATGAAAGACAAGACAAGACAAACGGTGAACGGTCATCGGCTAAAACCGTACTTGGATGGGAATGACATTAACATGCTTGAAGTGGATGAGGTGAGATACATCCTTCATCAATTAGACGCGGAAAGCATTTGAGAGGCCCAGGTTTGCGTGTTGTATATTTGTGTATGTGTGTTTTCGTTTGTTTCGTTTTGTGTGCATTTTTGCCCAACCCAAGTGTGGGAAATTCATATGAGTTTCCTAAGATAATGTTGAGGACAACATTGGTTTTTAAAAGGGGGTGGGGTAAATTAGTTGTTTGCTCATTTTTGTGTGCTTATCAATTTTTATCAAAAAAAAAAAAGAAAAAAAAACTTGGGATTTAACAATAACCATTCATTCTTCTTCTTCTTCTTCTACAATTACTTCACAAAACCATAACACTCCCCACCATTAAACTTTCATAAAACCTTCAAAACATAACCAAATCAAGTGATTTTTGGGTCAATCTTGGCTAGAATTTCACAACCTTTCTGATTTTGTGGAGGAAAGTGCAAGAAAAACGCGTTTGTGGGTCGTTTGAAAAACCCTAGTCTGAAAATTTTTGGGGTTTTTGAAGTTTTTGAAGTTTTTGTGTTATAACATCATCAAAGCAAAGGTATGTGATATTATTTTGGTGTTATTGATGGTACATTGTGAAATCAAAAGGTAATTTGTTTGTTTGTGTAATTCCACTTGCTTGTCTCTAGAGGTTACTATAAGAATGGTTACTTGCTTAATAGTTTGGTAATAGATGTAGAGTTGAGATGATAATTGTGAACTTTTGGAAATGTTAAACATTATGAAGGCATCATGCCCAAATTTTGTGCTCAATTAAATTGAAAAATAATGTTCACTAATATCTATTACCATAGAAACAAGCAAGTGTGGGGATGTGTCGAGAAAGTGATTTGACTTTATTATTGTTTTGGTTGTGTTGTTTGTCTTACACTTGATTAGGAATGGGAAGAACGGGAGCAACAACCAGGGCAAGTTCTTCACGGGGAAAAGAAAAACAACCAAAACGAAGAAGGTATTTAGGCCGGAATGACGATAGCAGTGAGAGTGATGATGAAGAAATGGCGGACGTGGGTGTAACTGGTGAAGAAACAACAACACGAAGATTAAATCCAGTTGACAAACCAATATGGGACTCAGGCCCATTATATGAACAACCAGAAGAGTGGCAGCCGATTTTATTTCATGAAAGAATGCACAAATTACAAGATAGAGCAGGTGCATTTTTGTGCGAGAGAGAAGTCAAAGAAAGTGACTTTGGACCGTTCAACGTATTCAATAGGTTCGGGCTCTTGGATGGGAAGCTGCGCTTAATTGTTATGACAGGGATAATAAGAACTTATTCATGGATGAGATTGAGGAGTGGATGGCTACGTTGAAATGTAATCGATATAATAAGCCGTCCCAAATGAAGTTGGTTGGTGAGGTAAATGGGGTAAAGGTGGAGATGTCTTTTGAGACATTGAAAAAAGTAGCGAGGTTTGATAGTTTACCGGCTCGGGAATACATGATACCGAGTCTTGATGATTTGTTGGTTAAACCAGACAAACACCCACGTTGGATGGATATGCTGAGAGCATTATTTTTACCAGGCACTTATGGTGGAAAATTATATAGAAAAAATTTAAGAATTGAGCCGAAGTTGTTGTTGGCCATTTTCATTCATAATGTCATCCCAAGAAGAGCAGATAAGCAGGAGGTGAGATTTCCGGAGATACCTATTTTGTATTCATTGATTCATGGATCTCCACGTTTTCCGATTCGGTACTTGATAATGAATCATGTTTGGATGTGCCGAAATAAGGTGGGGAAAAGTATCGTTCCATATTGCTGACTCATCACCGCATTGTTTAAACAACAAAAAGCAATTACGGCAGATGACGTAGGGAAACCGAAAAGGCATAGGCTTTTGAGCTACATCGGATGGGAATGGGCTGGATTTATAGCTCATCGGAGAGGTATCATAAATTGAAATCTGAAGGGCAACGGTGAAGAGTGTTGAAAATAGATGCTAGAGATCTAAGACCGGGGGAACCAGATGAGCCTGAGAGTGAAGATGAACAGGCACCACCAAGTGAAGAAGAAGATTACGAAGAAGAACCGCAACATGAAAACATAGATGTGGGTCAGGGTAGTTCGGGTCAGGCGTATGGTAGGAGTTTTTACGATTACACTGATCGAGCTTATGAAGCGAACTGGGCTTACGAAGGGTCAATGCAACAAGTGATTGAGAATCAGCGTCCTCCATCTTCTATTTTTGACACATGGACGGGGTCGGAGCACACGCTCTTTGACCATCTGACTATGATGAGCGCCAGTATGGAAAGGACGATGAAGCAAAACTTCGATCGACAAGAGTTATGGAACCGAGCTCATGCTTATTCTCATGAGGTGGAATAAATAATCGTTACTTGGATGATCAAAGTAGGAGGATGAATAACAATTGGCATGCTGGGAGGCCGGTAGTAGTGGACCCACCTCCGGTGGATTATGGGTCTTTACCGCCATATGATGGAAGCGTTGCATATCCGACTCCACCACTTCATCACTCGCAGTGGATTGACCCAAGACAACAGCAACAAGGACCCTCAGAACAAGGTGGAAGCAGTGGCGATGCGTTTGGATTTGGCGAATGGAGTGACTTGATGACTTCTGTTTTAGGGCCGCCTCAACCACGCTACTATTAATCAGGTCGTCTTCTTTGTACATAATTGTAGAGTTTTTCTTATTTTTTTTATGATTTGGGATTGGGAGAGTAGATGATGTGTTAAGTAAAGTCTAAATTAAAATAATAATAATAATAATAATAAATAAATAAAAATACCAAAAAGAAAGTTGTGGTTGAGTGTTGAGACTTTGGTCTTGTGGTTAAAGTTTGCGATCATTCCTTTCCAAAGCCATACATTGGGGACAATGTATCCCAAGTGTGGGGATGGGGGAAAAATTTTAAAATTTTGCATTTTATCAAGCTTAACATTGGAGAATTTGAAAGTTTTGGACTAACCCGAGTAGCACACCGGCAACCCTTGATACCTTGTTTCTTTTCTCGGTGAGATTTGAAGCCACACTTATAGGGAAATGATATTTTTCTTGGTGAGAGTGGCAATGGGTGGGGGTGCATTAGAACTTGTGCCTCAATGCGGTTTGAATCCTAGCTAACATGAATACGAAAAGGATAAGGGCAATAGGTAGCCTCGTCTGGATGACTGTGAGTGTGGGATTTGGGGGGTTGGACCTCATTAATTATATATATGAGCTTGGTAGTGAGTAGGGTGGGGGATTGGACACGTAGCTACCCATTTTGTGCTTTTAAGCCTATCATTTGTTACCCCCTAACTATCTTCCCAAATAAAATACCCAACCTGACCCGGCTTTTCAGTGAGTAAAGTGTTATTTTAAAGTTTATTGTAATGAAGCATAGAGATGTTGATTGAATGAAGATATGATGCATATAAGAGGCAAGTTGCTTTAGTGCAATAGTGTTATGAAAAAAAAAAGAAGTGAAAAAGCATGTATGATGTTAATAGTTGTGAGTATTTGTGAGTATTTGTTGGGAAATAAAGAAAAGCCGGGTTAAGTTCTTGTGTTATCACATATATATCCATTTCCTACCATTCACCTAGCCAAATTACAACCTTTTAAGCCCCTTTGATTTATATTCATGTTTGGCATAATCAGGAGGAAGATCGATTTAGGTACAAGCTTATGGTTGTGCAACCACCTGTTTGCTTATGTGTGACTAGCTCATACTTGCTAGTAGTTGTTGGTAACCGAGTGGAGAGATATTGTGAGGGGTGTGCTACTTTGGTTGTTAAGAAAAGGTTAATAGAAGGACCCATGTTAATGTTTGAGTTGCAATGATCGCTTGAATGATGATATGAATTGTTTTTAATAGATTGCTTGGGACAAGCAATGGTTAAGTGTGGGAATGTGACGGGGGTCTAAAGAACACCCTTAGAATGTGATAAATTGTGTATCGATCCTCTATTTAATCATGTAATTGTGTGGAATTAGATGACTATGGTTGCTTTTATTGCAGGTGTGATGTGGAGGCTAAAGTGATCAAGATGGAGTGTAGAAACGGGCCGGAACGAGTTGGAGCAGGAAATGTTTAGAAGAGAAAAAGTTGAATTGGAATTAGGCTCCACCGTACCTTACGGTAGCCACCGTAAGGTACGGTGGCCTGGAAAAACACAAAAGTTCCACCGTTGATCAGAGGGAATCTACCGTACTTGTTTGATTTCCACCGTACCTTACGGTGGCCACCGTAAGGTACGGTGGACTCTGACGGATTATCTTCAATTCTCATTAAAACCAACTTAAAGGGGTCTTGGGAGTTTTTTTTTTATTATCTCTTTGGAGTGCAAAGGTCTAGGACGATTTTGGAGTTTGAAGAACATTTTTTGAGGTGCTAATCATCATTTTTATCATCTTAAATCAACATGAATTCCGGATTTGATATTATGATTATGTTTCAAACAATGATTGGCTAATTTTCTTGTATTTCTCCTTGGATTGTAAGGATTCTCTTTGATGTTTGTTTATGTTAATCATTGTTGGGATAGTAATTTGATTGTATGATTATATTGCTATGATGTGTTTATGATTGTGTGTAATCGATTATATTGTTTGCTTGCTTGATCCTATCTACACGTTCTTGGTGCCATAGGCAATCGTGATATAGTGGAAGGGTCTTGGGTTGGATTAATGATATAATACTGATCATCGGAAGATAACCTTGCGTTTATTGTAATCCAAGTACTTTGTCTCCTTTTATCACACACAATCACATTCACATGAACTATGTCTATGTAGTTCTTCCCAATTTAAATATAAACAACATCACTTGTGAATTCCTGAAAACAAGGGGAAGCATTGTTTTGATTATTGATATATTGAATTGTTAATTGTTCGTTGTCTTATTGCTTAGTTATAAACCAAACCACCAACATCTTGAATTTACTTTTATTAGTGTTAAGTTAATCATCTAGTTACAAAGCTATCTAGTTACATACGATCCACAAACTCCTCGTGTTCGATATCCTGCTTACTACTATCTATTGGTTGTATTTAGGATTAAATTTACGTGAGACCTCGACTTCACGTCAGTCATCAGGTGTTATAAAACAACTAAAGACTTGGTTTTGACCATCAGACGTTGAAACAGCTGAAGTCTTGGTGTTAACCATCAGTATTTATGAAACTACTGAAGGTCGTGGTTTTGACTTCATATGATGTAAACACTAAGGACTTGGTGTTTGTCATCAGTAGTTGTGAAACTACTGAAGACAGTGGTTTTGCCATCAGTTGTTGTAAACAACTGAAGACTTGGTATTAGTTATTAGTAGTTGTGAAACTACTGAAGATTGTGGTCTTGCTTCAGTTGTTTAGAAACAACAACTGAAGAGAAATTACTCATCAGCTGTTTTCGTCAATTCTTAGCTTTTCAGCTGTTTCATACTGTTCTCAACACTTACTCATCAGACTTTCATATGCTTTGCAGGTGTTTCATAGGACGTCAGTACTTATCTGTTTTTACTGATTTCAGTAGTTGTAACTACATCAGTAGTTTAGAACAGATAAAATACTTCAGTACTTGTGAGGCATTTAACCTTCAGTAGTTATAAAAACTACTAAGGGTAAAAGAACTCATCAGTACTTATATGTGACATGGTTACCAATGATCATCAGTACTTATTACTGAGATCATCAGTAGTTGTCACTTTTTCTAGCTGCAGCATACCAAGCCTTAACACCAGGTTATGGAAAGTTGAACTATCCAAAGGCTTAGTAAAAATGTCTGCAAGCTCATCAGCACTAGGCACAAACATAGGATTAATTAGACCCTTTTCAAAACAATCTCTTATAAAATGATGTCTAATTTCTATATGTTTGGTCCTAGAATTCTGGACTGGATTTTTGACAATGCAAAGAGCTGAAGCACTATCCATTAATAACGGAGTCTTAGTCTCTGTAATGCCATAATCCAAAAGTTGATTCTGAAGCCAGAGTACTTGGGATGTACAACTTGCAGCAGCAATGTACTCGGCTTCAGAAGTGGATGTAGCAACAGATGTTTGTTTCTTACTCTGCCAAGAAATCAAACAGCTGCCTAGGAATTGACATCCACCAGAAGTTGATTTCTTGGTTAACTTACACCCTGTATAGTCACTATCAGAGAAAGCAACTAATTTGCAAGAGTGCTTAGTGGAATACCATAAACCTAGAGATTGTGTACCTTGCAAATATCCAAAGATCCTCTTGACTGCAATCAGATGAGACTCTTTAGGTGCAGCCTGAAATCTAGCACAAACAGATGTAGCAAACATAATATCTAGTCTAGAAGCTGTTAAATACATCAAGGACCCCTTCATACATCTGTAAAGCGTTTCATCAACAGCTTTACCATTCTGATCAATATCCAATTGTGTGGTGTTGCACATGGGAGTAGAACAAGGCTTACAGTTTTGTAAATCAAACTTTTTTAAAAGATCTTTTGTATATTTAGACTGATGAATGAAAATTCTATCAGCTTTTTGTTTGATTTGCAAGCCTAGAAAGAATTGTAATTCTTCCATTGCACTCATTTCAAACTTCCTTTGCATTGATTTTGTAAAATCATCACACAACTGGGGATCAGAGGATGCAAATATAATATCATCAACATAAATTTGAACAAGTAGCTTATGCTGATCCACCTTCTTAATAAATAAGGTTTTATCTATGGAGCCTCTAGTGAAATTATTTTGCAGAAGAAAGTTTGATAATGTCTCATACCAGGCTCTAGGAGCTTGTTTCAACCCATAAAGAGCCTTATCAAGCTTGTATACCCATTCTGGGTGTTTATTATCCTCAAAACCTAGTGGTTGACACACATAAACTTCTTCTTTTATTTTACCATATAAAAATGCACTTTTAACATCCATTTGAAAAACTTTAAGATTGTGGAGTGCAGCATAGGCTAAGAACAATCTAAATTGCCTCCGGTCTGGCTACAGGGGCAAAGGTTTCATCATAATCAATACCTTCTTCTTGTGCAAACCCCTGAACAACCGGTCTGGCCTTGTTCTTAACAATAAGCCCATTTTCATCTATTTTATTCCTAAACACCCATTTAGTGCCTATTGCACACTTACCTGGGGGAAGAGGAACAAGCTCCCACACTTGCTGCTTTTTGAACTGAAGAAGCTCAAGCTGCATTGCTTCAACCCAGCCATTGTCTCTAAGTGCAACATGATAATTCTTTGGCTCTAGCTGACTGATGAAGAGAGCATAGAAGTAGAAATTGGACAATTGACTTCTGGTTGAAACTCCAGCATTGATATCACCAATGATATGAGACATTGGGTGATTCTTCAGCTCTGGATAAACAATGAGATCAGTGCAAGTTTTGTAGAACCTTCAGCAGCAACAGATGTTGATGTAGACTCTTGAAACCATGTAGATGGTGGCAACTCAAATGAAGTTGAAGATGCAGAAATCTCATCAGCACTTGTTGTGGATGAAGCTACTGAAGCTACAGGAGCATCAGGTTTAGAGGACACAGGCAGTTGGTCACTAAACCTGAAGAGGTGAGTACTGTTATCATCATCATCAGCAGCACCAGCAGTACCACCAGGTGGTGAACTGTTGACAGGAGCAACAGCAGGAGTTTGATAAGGAACATATTGCAGTATGTCCAAATCAAATAGCTCCACAGGGCTTTGTGGAATCTTGTCCTTTGGAGATTCATTAAACTTAACATGTGGAGTCTCTTCAACCATCTTTGTTCTACAGTTGAAGACTCTGTATGCTTTGCAAGTTGATGAATAACCAACAAAGTACCCTGCATCCACCTTAGGATCAAATTTTTGGAGTTGATCCCGTGTGTTGAGAATGAAACAAGGACACCCAAAAGCTCTGAAGAAGGAAATTAGAGGGGCCAAATGATGAAGAACTTCATATGGAGTCTTCATCAACCTCTGATTTACTAGAGCTCTATTCTGTACATAGCAAGCTATATTGACAGCTTCAGCCCAAAAAGTCATTGGCAGTCCAGAATCAGCCAACATGGACCTTGCAGCTTCAATAAGGGTCTTGTTCTTTCTCTCCACTACTCCATTTTGTTCAGTAGTTCTTGGAATGCTAAACTGCCTCTTGATTCCCTTTGAGAGGTAGAACTCATCAAGTGTATTGTTTCTGAATTCTGTTCCATTATCACTTCTAATACACTTGACTGAGAGGGAAAGTCACAAAGGGTGCAGAAGAATTAGATCCAAATGATCTACATTCTCTAGCAAAGTGTCCAAGCCTGTGGCATTTGTGACACCTCAACTTACTCTTGTCAAAACCAACTTTGGTTTTGCCAAAGAGTCCTGGGAACTTTCTTCCAGTTCTTTTGTAGAACTTCTGAGATTTGATATTTATCAAGGCCATTTGGCTCAAAATATCCATCTCTTCTAAGTCATCATCAGCAATCCCCTTGAGATCATCCATGATGAAGCATAGATTGTCATTATTACACCCAGTAAACTGACTATCAACACTCGCAAATGCAGAATCAGAAGTGTTTGAAGAGAAATCAATATGCTCATCATACTGGCATTCAGATGAAGCATATTCTGACTCATGACCAACCAAGGCAGTGTTGCCTAGTACAAAGTCTTCAGTGAGCTTACCAGATGAAGCCAGTTTCCTTTTCTGCTCTATCTCTCTTTCGAATGTAAGCAGTTTCCCATGAAGTTGGGTGAGAGATAGACTATCCAGATTTGCACTGGAGCGTAGGACAATTGTATATGTGTCCCATCTCTCAGGCAGTGATCTGAGGAATCTGTGGTTCATTTGGCTTTTGGTATATTCATGTTTAACCATTTTCAACTCAGAGATTAAACATGAAAACCGCTCAAACTGCTGAGTCAGAGTCTCACCCTTTCTATGAGCAAAAGTCTCATACTGTTGGGCGAGGATTTCCCTGTTGTTTGCTAAGACCTCATCAGTGCCACCAAATTGTTCTTTCAGTGCATTCCAAAGGTCATGAGCAGTTTCATGATGCATAAGCCCAGAATAGATTTCATTAGGCAGTGCCATGGCCAGAATTCCATGGGCTTTAGCATCAATCTCAAACAACTTCTTGTCCTCATCAGAGTATTGTTCCTTCTTCTTCGGAATCAACTGATTTGTTTCCGGATGATTCACCATTGGCTTATGTGGTCCATGTACCACGGATGTCCAACAACCTGAACTATTGACAGACAGGTGATGGAGCATCCTTCGTTGCCAAATGTTATACTCATTCCTAACCAACATTGGAAGCTTGGTTGAGGAACCAGTATTGTGAGGATCATTGGAAGGAGTAGTCATTTTAGAAAATCAGACAAATTCAAGATAAGCAAAACAAATTTCGCTCAAAACCACTAAGAACCTCAATTAAAATAGCCAAAAGCGACAGAACTTCAATCTCTATAACAGATTCGTGCGAATTTGCTAGTTCGATCAAACTTAGAGCAAATAAGCAGTTTCAATGATCAATTGTTAGATCGATCAATGATTAACCTGCTCTGATACCATTTGATAGGATCTCAGCATCTAGTTTGATCGATTCGAATGATTTCAGCAGCGGAATAGAGTACCAACTAGCACAATTCGAGCAAGAATACCGAAGATATAGCAATGAACATAATTAGTTATAGAGAGAGAAAGTTTCTACAAAAGGAATATTTCATTCAATCACACGCTTTGGCATGGCATTCGCAAAATTACAATTTAGGTCATTCTTCCTTATATAAGGAAATATGACGTAGGCTGATGTCACTTGATAGTGACATCTAACCGTTATTTAACAAACTACTGAAACACTAAAACTACTGAAGATGTCAAGCAGCTGACATCTTCTTACAAGAAGCTAAGTGTTTACTTATTACAAAACTACTGATAAGAAACTACTGAAACTACAACGACTGAAGAACAAGCTCTTCAGTCGTTTTACAAAACTACTGAAAGTAAAAACATAAAACTACTGATATCACAACTACTGAAGAAGTACTCTTCAGCTATTGTGACAAACTACTGAAACTTCAGCACTTGGTCTTCAGACTTGAACTTCAGATGTTTCATCAGCTGATGACTTCAGTAGAGGTCATCAGTTGATGTCTTCAGTCTTTGTCTTCAGACTTTGTACATCAATTGTTGATCTTCAGCACTTGTGGACTCTTCAGCTGTTGTACTTCAGTACTTTGGTCTTCAGCTTCAGCACTTGTATTCTTCAGCTGTTGGACTTCAGCACTTTAGTCTTCAGCTGTTGAAGTCTTGAGTACTTGATCTTCAGCTGTTGAAGTCTTCAGCACTTGTTGAACTGCTGATGAAGCCTTCAGCAGTTATTGTGATATCATGTGGGACTTAGAGGTTTTCTGATCTTGGCTCATTGGTTCTTTTGGTCCAACAGATCATGAGGTTCGGTGTTTTCTATCTAAAGCTACTGAAAAGGATTCCATCTCCTGGCATAGGAGAATGGGACACATTAGTCAAAGGAAGATGAATCACTTGATTCAGAAGGATCTGGTGAGAGGAGTTAATGTTAAGAACTTTCAGCTTCCTGATTTTTGTGTAGCTTGCAAGAAAGGCAAGCAGACAAAGAAGTCTCATATGGAAAAGAAAGTTAACTCAATAGAACTTCCTTTTGAACTTCTTCACATGGATCTGTTTGGTCCAATCAGTACAAAGAGCATTGCAGGCGACTTGTACTGTTTTGTGGTCACCGATGACAACTCAAGGTTCACTTGGGTAATGTTTCTGAAATCCAAATCAGAAACATTTGAATCATTCAAGGAGATGGTAACCACACTGGAATCTCTCTACAAGCTGAAAGTTAGACAAGTACGCTCAGACAACGGAACGGAATTCAAGAACCAGTGGATGGAGGCATACTGCAAGGAAAAGGGAATTGTGCATCAATTCCCTTCTGCCTACACACCTCAGATGAATGGCGTTGCTGAGAGAAAGAACAAAAGCTTGATAGAGACAGCACGGACTATGCTGGCAGACTCGAAACTGCCTATCCCATTCTGGAATGAGGCAGTGGCGAATGCTTGTTATACACTGAATCGAGTCCTGATAGTCAAGCGCCACGGTAAAACATGTTACGAGCTACTACAAAGACGCAAACCAAACTTAAAGTATCTCGAACCATTTGGGGCACCGTGCACACTTCTGAAGAAGAAACAAGAAGGTAAATTCAGCGAGAAGGCAGATGAAGGCATCTTTCTAGGATACAACATACCGAACAAGCGAGTTTACAACAACTCAACGGGTCTAGTAGAAGTGTGGTGTAATGTTGACGTTCAGCGATTCACCACACCACCTACTGGCAAAGGACCCGCCTACTTCTTTGACTATGATGGATTCTTCAAGTCATTCAACATTCCTCTCTCTCCCTCGAATGACGAATTAGCTACACAAATGATGTATGATAGCTTGAATCCACCAACATCTAGCTCACAGGGAGAATCATCTACTCAGTCAGGGGAAGTAGTCGATGACAGTGACTCCCCCTCTGAAGATGAAGCTGAAGAAGATAACTAGAATAGTCAGGAGGAACAGGTTCTAGTTCCTGAAAGTCCACAAGCATCTACCAGTGATGCACCTTCGACTTCAAAGCCTCAAACTCCAACTACCTCAGATGCAGAACCAAATGTTCATCATCTTGGCTCTGAGGTAGCTGTTCCTGCTACTCCAGGATCACGACTAAATGTCTATCATCCAGTAGACAATGTCATTGGAGATGTCAGATCAGGAGTACAAACCCGAAATCATTTATACTCAGCTGATTACGCCTCAGTTATGGAGAAAGGATATATTCATGATGGTGCCTATTGGTGTTTTGTCTCATAGGTTGAGCCAAAATATGTCAGTGAAGCACTAAATGATGAGGCGTGGGTGAGTGCAATGCAAGAAGAACTTCTTCAGTTCAAGAAGTTAGGTGTATGGACTCTGCTTGATAGACCTAAAGGTGCTAAGGTCATTGGCACCAAATGGGTTTTAAAATGCAAGAAAGATGACCAAGGGGTCATTATCAGGAACAAAGCTCTACTGGTGGTTCAGGGTTTTCGCCAAGTCGAGGGAATTGATTACAATGAGGTGTTTGCACCCATGGCAAGGATGGAAGCCATTCGTAGCTTCCTTGCCTATGCATCATACATGAAGATTGAAGTCTATCAATTAGATGTGAAGAGTGCATTTCTTCATGGGGAAATCAGAGAAACAGTCTATGTCAGTCAACCCGAGGGATTTGAAGATCCTTATCATCGGGATAGAGTCTACAAGCTCGACAAGGCTTTATACGGACCTCATCAAGCTCCAAGAGCTTGGTGTGAGAAACTCTCGACTCATCTTGTGAAACACGGCTTTCGCAGGGGAGTCATTGACTGCATGCTGTTCATAAAGAAAAAGATGGCGACCTACTGCTCGTACAAATCTATGTTGATGACATAATTTTCGGTTCAAAGAACGAAGAGTTATGCAAAGAGTTTGAAGCAGTTATGAAGAAAGAGTTTGAGATGAGTGCTATGGGGGAGATGAAGTTCTTTCTCAGGCTACAGGTGGATCAAACACCAAATGGGATCTTTCTACATCAGACCAAGTACGTAAGAGACATTCTCAATCGCTTTGACATGGAGAATGCATCTGCTGCCGGTACTCCACTGGCTACGAATCACAACATAGCACCTGATGAAAATGGAGATCTTGTGGATGCCACGGTGTATCGAGGAATGTTTGGATCCCTCATGTATCTCACTGCCTCTAGACCTGATATCATGTATGCGACATGTTTATGTTCTAGATATCAGGCTAAACCAAGGTCAATCATCTGATCAGGGTCAAAAGGATTTTTCGCTATCTAAAGGGTACACCCACACTTGGGTTGTGGTATCCTCATGATGATGACTTTGAGCTCACGGCGTATAGTGACTCGAATTACGGAGGCTGCAAGATGAACTACAAGTCTACATCAGTAGGGTGTCAATTCTTTGGGAGAAGATTAATTGCGTGGCTAAGAAGCAGACATCGGTTGCATTGTCAACCTGTGAAGCTGAATATGTTGCTGCTGCAAGTTGTTGTTCACAAATCATCTGGATTCAACAGCAAATGTGGGATTACGGTTTAACGTTCTGTTCTACTCCTATTTTTGTAGATAACTCTGCTGCTACTGCAGTAACTAAAAATCCGGTCCAACATCCTAAGACCAAACATATCGGTATTAAATATCATTTTATAAGAGATTGTTTTGAAAAGAACTTAATTGATGTGGTAAAAATTAATATTGATTTTCAACGAGCTGACCTCTATACTAAAGCCTTTGATAAACCACGTTTTCAATATTTGCTAGAGCTCAACGGCGTTAAAAAGAGAAGTGAGGTTATTCCTGATGATGATCATGTGTAGTCCGATGTAGCTTAGTTAATTCTTCATTTTATTTGAGCTTATTTGGTTAAATTAGTCTGTTTAAAATTAAACTTATGTTATTCTGCTGTTTATTAAAATCCTAAAATAATGAAACCAGTTATGATTTTAGTATTTTAGGGGGAGAATAAGTCAGTAAGCAACATTAAAAAAAACCGAGGGAGAAGGAGTGAAAAATGATATAAGGTAGATCGTATCTGTGATACCGATTCAAACCCTTTGGAATATGATAGTACACAGGAACAAATCAAGAGGGACTTTGAAATTTTAATTTAGAAAAGGTGCAAAAAAAACATTCAAAGTATAAGTCTGTGTAGTCTAAGCAATATCATAGGGAAGATGATAGAAAAACTGGTAACTCTTAAGGTAACACAAGAGAGTAGACCTAGAGGTTGCTAGACCACAATAGATATGTCGATAGATTCAACACAATAGATGATTAGACCTGACTGGTGATCTCAAGATCAAACTAAGTGGTTCAACTGACTTTGGGCTCCTATCTCATCACTGGTTAACACGATCAACAATATTCCAATAAGGGGTAATGAGCATGTTAACGCCACTAATGTGTGCGGATGACCATAAATAGAGCAAAGCACGAAAAAGTGAAAGAAAAATGCTATCAAGCCAATGACGTATGCTATTGGTGCATTAGTGCAAAATAAAATTAAGCTGCTCTAACAAGGAGATAGGTGGTGTGCCTCTCTGCTGTGCGATGGCACTGACCTGAGGATAAGCACAACCTAGATATTCTAGAATTCAGTGTTATTTGCCGCCTCTCTGCTGTGTGATGGCACTGACCTGAGGACTGGCTTCTCTTTGAAAGCTCTAAGAATAGTCTCTCTTGTAATAATACCCGTAGACCGCTCAAAAGCTCCTGAGGAATGTTGATTACCATATAAGTGTGGGATCCACAAATGTTCGTTAAAATAATTAAACCAAAAAAAAAAGTCACCAGTTTGTGTCAAAAGTCTGTGTATGGATTTAAGTGGACAAACATATTGACAATCATTGTGGCTGCAATTCTTGAAAGTTCAAATCAATGTGGTAATCTAAGAGTTCCAGTATGATTTCCTAAAGTTACTAATGACTCTAGATGGACACCTAGAATTGAGCATCAAAAGATTTTGATAACAAGTCCCAAATGATTTGATGTGCCTGTATGATTCCAAAATTGAATTGGTTCGGGTGTGGTCAATCTGAGTTGAAGCTTTCTATTCCGGAACCAAATCCAGTAGATTTCCACCTTAGGTTCTATCTCTCACAAAAAGCCAAAACAAAGTCTTAATTTTTAGTCTTTAGTTTAAGTTTCTAATTTAGCGAGTCGTTTTAGTTAATTCGTTTGCCGGACTACATCATGAAAATCGATAAGGGATCAACTCACTGAATGGGTCATGTCTGAGATGACCACATGAATTTTCAAGTTTAAAGCAGTCACGTCTGAGGTGACTAAATTGGTTAAAAATGATCATGTCTGAGATGATCAAAACTCATAATGTCTATTTCAAAAAGTTAAAATGTTCAAAATGGCAGAAAATCTACTAAGTGTGACCTATTCGCACGATTGGGCCATGAATATGGACCAACCATGCGAATGGATCCCATTCGCACGACTGGACATGAAATTTAGTCATTCACTCGAATGGCGTTTAAGAATGATCCTTTCGACCGAATGACAGGGTGCGAATGAGTAGTCAACCGATGAGACTCAGTCGGTTAATTGAGAAAGCAATGAAAGGGCACGAATGAGTCAGTCGACCGACTGAGACTCAGTCGGCCAATTGAAAGCGACTGACTGGGCCAATCGCACGACTGAACCTCAGTCGCCCGAATGAACTGAGCGAATGAGGCCAGTCGGATGATTGAAATTAGGGTCAGTATTTAAAGGGCCTCAGTCGATCGCATTTCACTCATCACTCCCAATCGCACCCAAATCGCTTTCTTTCCCGTTACTCTGCCAAAAATTTCTAGAGATCGTGTTTTCACATTGCTATTGATCTTCTAACATTCGATTGACAAGTATACAGGTACATTGCAGTTAAATCTTATAGAAATCAGAAGATCTTGAGTCAAATTTGTGTTATTCGAATGAAACATTAACCGGATTGAAAAATGCCCTAATAACCCACATAAACTAAGCAAAATGTTAAAATTAAGTTTAATAGGTCATTAGTGACAAGATGGTGAGTCTAATGGACCATTAAACCATGTTAAATTACTTGAATTAGGTCAAGATTCAAACCTTAGTCGATTGAACAGTGGGTCATGCGATTGGTCGTTCCGATGAACTCCAATCGCACGATTGAATCTTGCGATTGGATCAATCGGCAGAATGAACCATGCGAATGAGTTCAGTCGGCCGACTGAACCAATCGCAGACTCAGTCAGCAAATTGAACTCAGTCACATGTCTCTTTCACCCGAACGAGCTCAGTTGCACGAAAGAACAAACGACTGACTCCAGTCGCATGATTCATTCGCACGAATGTATCGGATTGAATTTAAACTATACACCTTGAACTGAATTTTGAATGTATGACTTACAAATGTTTCTGTGTCTTGTGTTTCAGGTCAATGGCTGATAGATGGTCCATAAATCCAAAGCATAATATATGTGCTCATTTGGACCATACGACTCGGAATGGAGCCGAGTTTACAGATATTATTGCATTCCTTCGACGCTCTCGGATACATAAAGCCATATCCACACAGTGTACTCCTTACAGGTCGTTACATCAGGCTTTCTGGGAAAATGCCTCCGTAGATCGTTCACATGAGCCTTACAGCATACGGAGCTCCATTCATGGTCATGACATTGAAATTATAGCAGCTGACATCCAGAGAGTACTTGATTTTGGGGATGATACTGATCAACCCACCAGACTACATCCATTTACAGTCGGAGGTTGCTTCCTCAGGATTAAATATGCTGGGGACATCAACTCAGGTGTGCTCAACAAGAGCAACATGTGTCCCCAGTATAAATACTTGGCGCATGTGATCCTGAAGTGTATTGCTTCTCGAAGGGGTGGGTTTGATGACCTGTCAGACCAGATTCAGAATGCCTATGTGGCACTGGTGCTGAACCACCCCTTCAGCTTCTCGAGCATGATCTTCTCGTATCTGGTGGAGAATCTAGAAGCCAAGGGGAAGGAGGGTTTTTGTATGTATCCCAGATTTCTGCAGCTGATCTTTAACGAGAAGCTGCCATTACTTCCCAAGGAGAAACATGATGCGGTTGCCCTAGAGGTTATGGATGACACGACTTGGGTCGCATGAGAGTGTATCGGGGCAAGCAGGTAAAGCCCCAGGTAAAAAGGTTGATCGGCCATCTGGCAAATGAACGATATGTGGCACCAGGTAGACGCAAATGGTGTCATGATGACAGCGATTCAGATGATGAGAGGTTGTTGCTCCCAGAGCATGATTCAGACGATGATGATAGTGGGGATGTTGGGGATGATATGCCTGCTCCAACAAGGGGCACAGCTTCAGATGTTATACCCCCAGTGTCTGCCCAAACATGCGACATAGCTGAGTCTGCAGGCTTCCACCAGGACTTCATACCTGGTGAGGAGGAAGAAGAGTCAGATGAGGAGCCCTTAACGAGGACTGTGGGAAGCAAGGTTGTTCCCACCGAGTATGGACTCCGGGCGGTTGGTGAACGCCCCAGGGATTCGGGAGAGACGACTGTAGATCCCAGCTATGCTCGTGAGTCTACTAGCTGTGTTCTAGGGGGAGCATCCACCTCGACTGGATCGAGGAAGAAACGGATGGCTCAGCCCCACGGCCAGAAGAAGAAGAGAAGAAGACTCACCTTCGTACCCACCATAGCCACTACTTCTACCACCATCCCTACCACTTCTACAGCCACACCATCCACCACCACAGCCACCACAGCTACCACTACCACTACCACACCTCCCACCACTGTAAATATGCCAACCACCACCATATCTTTCACTCCTACATCACCTCCAATATCTCACAGACCCAACCCTATCTTTACCACAACCATCACCACCACTAGCCACCAATCAGGACCCTCATCTGATCCCGCACATATATATGGATATCATCTACCTTAATTGGGGTAGAGGACCAGCTTCAGCGCTAAACCGTATGGTGATGCGACTGTTAGCTGCTGATGAAGAGAAGACTGCATAGCTCCGACAGCTTGCAAATCTCACTGATGTGCAGTCACATCAGATCTCGGAGCAGGATCGGATAATCAAGGAGCAGGCACAGCAAATGGCTGCTCAGAGCCTCGAGATCGCCCAACTCCAAGAGCATAGAGTCACTTCTGCTAAGAAAATTGAATAGTTGGAGAATGCTAAGAAGACCATCATGCTCAAACTTAAAGGATCTAAAGATGAGCCTCTGAAGATTAAAGAGGGAGATGGTGATGATAGTGATGATGATGATGTGGATGAAGATGAAGAGAGTGACGATGATGAAGAAGCAGAAGGAGGGGATGCACCTGCATCGGCCACTACTACAGGTCAAGAGAACAGGACTAAGAACAGACAAGATCAATCAGCCTCTACCTCTGCCCCTACAAATGATGAAACCTTGATACAAGAAAAAAGTAAAGATTAGATGATCATGTATTTATCTTCTTTTGTATTTGAATCATGTAATTGAACACAATGTACTTAATGTTTATATTATTTTAATGCCTTTCTGTTTGATGAATTACTAATGATTTATGTGTGAAATGTTTAAATCAAACAGATCAAAATTACCAAAGAGATGAGTTTGACGTTGCTCCCCTTCAGCAGGTCAAGTCTCAGCTAACAATGATTCTTGATCTGCAAGGGATAGTCAGGAGTTCAGTGAATTATACCCCTGAAGAAGGGGAAATAATTCATGACTTATCAAATAAGCAACTCGCAGAGCTTTTCGAGCTAAATCCAGATGAAATAGTAAAAGATGCTCCGACATGCAATTCGACTAAGGACGAAGAGTTCAACGATGTTGATGATGTAGAGTCGAAGATGTCACTGCCGAGGAGTACCCTCAGTACGCTGAAAATGAGGGTAATGTGGTCCCCAATCTGGGTGAATCCTTGTCAGCGATACTATTGAGGTGTTGAACAATATGGAGCAAGAAACAGAGAAAGCAGAAGACACAGCCCAAGCCTCAATGATGATGTTGACATTCGAAAGGCTGAGTGGGTTGCATGTTTTAAAGAAGTTAGAGCCCAACGTACTACACCAAAGAAGATTCCTACACCAAACTCTACAGAGTCAAGAAACATCAAAAGGTTTCAGGTAGGATTATAGCATGGGCATATTTTGATGACCTTAACGTCTATGTAGTTAAGAGGGAGAAGGGATAGAGTATTTTAGATTTTCACATGATCTAAAGACTCTACCAGGTTTTGAGCTCAACCAGCTGGCCAAACTAAAGCTTTTGTATGCTGACTCGAGGAAGATGTCAGGCTGGTTTGAGGCTGCCCTAAAGAAAGAGTACCACACTAGATGGGTTAACTTCAGACCCCAATGGCTACGAGGTATGTAAGAAGGTCTGAGGTTGATGCCAGTATGGCAAGCCTAAGATAGTGTTGAAAGAATCCTCCACGCACAATGTCGAGAATCCCACTCAGGGAAATGCCACAGGATTTCACTCCACATTTTAAGTGGTGGTACTATGATTGGAGAACAGCTGAAGCGGTCATAGTCTTAAGCAAAGAGGAGAAAGATACTACTAAGGGTATTCGACCCGATGTGGCTTACAAACTTGTCAGAAAGTGATGTATATACGCTATACAAGTGGCCACTGTTCTATGATACGCAAGATATTGTACAAGCTCTTCAGTTCCAGAACGTTATACGACTCTGCTTCACGTTTGAGATTCACACGGGAGTCACAATAGAGGAGAAGTACAAGAAATACAAGGAGGTTATGCAGAAAACAAGAGATTAGAGAGATCTAGGTCCAAGGGGAGTTTGTTGATACATGTATGTCCCTAGATCATGATATGAATGTAATAGATCTTGTTTATCTGATTCTGGTGTAATTTGATATGATTAATGAAATGATATTGGGTTTGTGATTGTAATGATTAATATTTCATTAATAAGTTGATATTAAATTAATTAATTAGGTTAGTGATTGGTTGAATGTTTACATATAATATTTACTAATTAATACATTCAAACTTAAAATAATGAAGTTATCATGCGAATGGCCCATGCGAATGGACCATAAGCATGAACACCATCATACGAATGACTCAGTCGCACGACTGAACCAGGAGACTGGATCAGTCGTATGATTGTAACATAAGATTGGCTCAATCGCACGACTGAACACTCAGTCGTGCGAATGAATCAACCGCATGGTTCAATCGCACGACTGAACCATACTAATGGTTCAGTCGCACGATTGAATAATACCAACCTATAAATACAACTCAATTCGTGAAAAATAAGGACTCTCGATCAATTACGATTCCAAACGTACCCTAGCCGTCGAGAAACCTCCCAATTCGTTCTCCAAGTTCATAGAACACATTAGATCGATTTCCAATCGATTACTAACGTTAGTTTCAATTCTTTATTGATTCTTCGTGTGTTCTCACTGATTGGATCGCCAATCAAATAGGATTCCGCACTATTTGCTCTGGTATACACGCTAATCTCCAGGTATTTCATTCAAATACCAGGTCCTAACAGCTGCCCAGATGCTAAAACCCAAGCAGAGGGAACCCACAGCCTCCACTTCCAGAACCAAAGTCCCCACCAAACCCAAATCCAAAAAGCCCAAAAAGGCTACTCAGGAGATGAGTCCCCTGAGAATGTCCCTGTACCACAAACACAGGAAATACATACCGGTTATAACCCCCCAGTTATGTCCAAGACTCAACCTGCTGAAGCCGCACAGGTATCCTCTCAACAGGATCCTGTTGCAACCACAATTGGGGAACCCACATTTCTGGAACCTATCTCAATTGAGAGGGTTACCATTGAAGAGCACCTCTCACCCCGGGTGCATTCTGCTTTAGACCAATCTCCACATGCAACCGCCCCTCAAAGCCCAACACTGATAATTGCTAAAGTGCTGAGTCAGTTGCATTCCTCACCCCATCCCTAGAAACCACTTACCACTGGGAATACCTCAACCATTGAGGGGGAGGACCAAAATGCTTCTGATAACCCACAGCACAGGGGTTACAATGTTCACTCTCCAAGTGTAGAAATGGAGAATAGAATATCTGGTAAGGCTGCCACTTCTACTGATTCAGCAAATGATCAGGATGAAGTTGGTAACATCTATAAGACCTTACCAGAGGCAACTGCCAATGAAGGACACAGTCCTGAGGCAGGAAGTCCCCAGTACCAAGAACAAGGGGCACATGCTTCTACTGATCTACACTCAGAGCATGTACATCCTGATTCAATCAGGAGGTCAGGTGATTCAGCACAAACTGATGATGACCTGGGCTTTTTCTATGATGTATTAGCCCATAATACCATCCTTGAGACTGAGGTGAACAGTCTCAAAGATTTGTTAGCCGAAATGTCTCAGGATCAAAGTCCATCTACCCCACAAACCCCACAGATGGCACCTTGCATTGAAGGTTCCCTAAACACTAAGCCTACACACTTAACTGAGCCACCAACCACTACTTTTAGCACCACCTCTCAAGGACAGAACCCCTCTGAGCAGATGGTTTCTATCTTTCAAAACTCCTTACCTCTCATCACTCCCATCATCACTGACATAGTGCATAAAGCCATTGATAAGAGGATATCCTCAAATCTACAAACCCTCATTGATGATGTTGTTCACAAATCTCTTTCTGCCTTTCAAGCCCCTGATCCCAATGCAACCAAAAAGGGGGAGACTTCCAAGTCTAAGACAGTGAAAGAAAAGAAAAGAAAAAGAGTTGATGATGAGAAAGAACCTGCAAAAGAGAAGGAGGTGGAGAAAGAACTGATCTCAGAACAGTTGATCACAGATAAAGAGAAGGAAGATCAGCTGATCATATATAAAAGAAAGAAAAGTGCTGAGTCAAAAGCTGATGAAGATAAATCCTTAGAAGATCTTGTCAAAGATGCTGATGAAGCTCACAGCAGATCCATGGATAAAATTATAGATCAGCTCTTTCGAGAAGGTCATGACACAGCCACACTAGACACTGAGATCAGAAGGCTGGAAATAGAAGAGATTCAAGCTAGATGGGCTGGTTATGGTGTGTTGGAAAGGGAAAGATTGGTGATAATGATTAGATTCATTGCCAAGTACCTTGGAAGATCATTGATAGAGATAAAGGCCTGGTCCAGAGACAGTATCTTGGAGATAACCAAGAAGATCTACTCTGCTGGAGGCTATAATAAGGGGTTGATAATTGAAGCACTGGATGAAGCAGGTGCAGGGAAGAGAACTGAAATGGCAAAGCTCTCCAAAGCCAAACTCACCACCAAAATGCTAAGTCAGTCTTCTCACACTCCACTCAAACACAACCCTTATCTCTAAAATCTCCCAAATCTATCCCTAAACCAAAGCCACCCACAACTCAACTCACAAAACCAATCCCTTTACCCCAAAAACCACCTCAAACCTACCCAGTGATGCACCCAGAAGGAGGAGAAGGGTGTTGAGGGTAGAAGAAGATGAAGAAGAGGATGATGATGATGATAGTCTGCCAATCTCTGCTGTTCTCAAACTCAATCACCTAAGCACAGAAGTCAACAAGTGATTACTCCTGACTTGCAAATGCAGATGGTGAAGGTAAAGATTGAAGAAGCAGAACAGCAGAAACAGCACGATGAGAAGTTTCTCAAGATGGTTGATAAGGATTTCCCTCAGTCCTCATCCATTCAAGAAATGAAGAAACAGGCTCTGAGGCTGTACACTTTTAGACATACTTTTCAACATCAAAAAGAAAGAGTGCGGATCTGGCCAGACCCCAGTGTAAGTTCTAGAATTCAAAAGAAGAATATACCAAGTAGATATCATGGCCAAGTGAAGAAGACCTTGAATGCTGCAATTACATTGGCCATGGTAGTCTCACCCTGGAAAATCATTGAAGAATTCAAGATAGCTCACAAATCCAAGACAAACCCTCAATCTATTCTTAAGAACAAAATGATCAAGAAGGGGTTGTTATACAAAAGACTTGATGATCTTCAGAAGAGTGAACTCCAGTTGTTGCTTGAAGGCTCTCACCCTGATGAATTTGCTTATAGAGAGATAACAACTGTGGAGTTGAAAAATGGAAAGACAATGAGATACATGTCTGAGTATTATGGCCCAGAGTTCTTCTTCGAGGGAGAAGCAGAAGAACTCGCCAAGGAGGAACAAGTTGTTCTCCTTGAGGCCTATGCTAGTGAGTCTTATAGACTCATTAATGGGAATTAGGTTTCATGGTTGGGACAAGACTCTGTGTCCAATTTCCCAAGACAGAGTTCCCTTCCATACTTAGCCAATCAAAAGATTAGAAACCTTTTCCCGGCCTGTGCTTAACTGATTACCTCTGAAGCTGATCAAGAGGGTGTTTCTGCCAAGAATAAGTGGGATCATCAATAAGTTTAGAGGTTTTGGCTGCATTGGTTCAGGGAGAGTTTGTTGAACCAAACGAACCAATGAGCCTGATCAAAAAAACCTCTAAGTCCCACAGACATTACAACTGCTGAAGAAGATCACAACAGCTGAAGACATCAGCTGATTACAAGGTCTGAAGACAAAGTCCGAAGACTAGAACTGAAGACTACTACTGAAGACAAGGTCTCAAAGTAAAGAACTGAAGACAAAGTTTGAAGCTATCAGCTGAAGACAAAGTCTGAAAGTAAAGTACTGAAGACAAAATCTAAAGCTATCAGCTGAAGACAAAGTTTGAAAGTAAAGTACTAAAGACAAAATCTAAAGCTATCAGCTGAAGACAAAGTCTGAAAGTAAAAGTCTGAAGAACAAAGTCTGAAGAACAAAGACTGAAGACAAAGTGATCAGTAGTTGTCACAACAACTGAAGTTATCAACTTCAGTAGTTGTGATGGTTTTCTTTTAGTGCTTGTAATTTACTTTTCAGTAGTTTTATGTTTCTTGTACTTAGCATTCTCTGAGATGTAATCAGTAGTTGAGAACATTCTCAGTAGTTTGCATAGTTTCAGTAGTTTGAATAATTCTGTTAGATGTCACTATCAAGTGACATCAGCAGACATCACATATCCTATATAAGGAATGTTAACCTAGTTGTAAAGCGTGACATTGAGCCACCACGAAAGCATATGAATGAATTATCTCTTTTGCAGAATTCTTTTTTTCTATAACCATTTACTGCTACATTGAATATCAATTGTGTTCTTGTGAATTGTTTAATTCGTTGTTCGAACTCCGCTGCAATACTCTCTAATTAATCAAACTTAGATCACTGATCCTAACAGGATGAGTGATGCGTGCGATTTAGTCAATGCGGATGAGTGAGGTGTGCGATTGAGACAATACGGATGAATGTGTGCGATTGTGGGTGTATCGCACGACTGATTGCCAGTCGCACGAATGGAGGCTCAGTCGTACGAATGAAGCTGAGTCGTACGAATGAAGCTGATTCGTACGAATGAAGTTTGATTCGTGCGTATGGAGGTTGAGTCATGCGATTAGGTCATGCGAATGAAGGCTCAATCGTAAGAATGAAGCTGATTGGTACGAATAAGGGTTGATTCGTGCAAATGGAGTGTTGAGTCGAGCGTCTGGTCCTATCATGTGATTGAAGATGTTGTGTGTGTGAATTTCCTTCTTGAATGTCGTGTGATGATAAGGTAACATCAACACAATTGTCATTGCTCGACCATAAAGATTAAAGTCAACGCTATCAAGGCCACAAATACTATTCCAAATCAAATCAATCTAACGTTTTACAAATTATCAACAACCCATTTATGACTACTAATATTTAACAAATACTTCTCTTATAACAATGGATCTTTTACATAATATCACCGGCAATGGTGACGGTTTCTAGTACTTGGATCTACATAAGATCTAATACGTGTGTCAGCTTGTGTTTGTGTGTGTTACGCGCGACCGTACCGATACAACCCGAATCGACTGAACATTACTATATACTTTTTAACATGTCATTAATGCTTAACAATAACTGTCAATAGGTGTTTGACCGTTCATTGCATACTACATTTGGGGAACTTTGATCATTCATACTTACCACTTAACAGTGAGTTTTGTGGCCCCTTTTTATGCTTATACACTTTTCAATCATTTGCAAACATGGGGGAAAAGTATGCTCACCCGTTTTCTATGCTGTACAACTTACATACAATTTACATATTTGGAATCAACGTGATACTATTTTATGAGTACTTATCTGATACATGCTTGGGTCTGCTGTGTGGTTCTTTCTTTACAACCATTTAATTCCAGTGTGGGAACCGACAGATAGGTATTGATAGTACTACTGAGTTGACACCCCCACCCTCGTTTGTTGGTATACTAGTTAGTAACAACAGTCGCCAGGAACGGGCCTTGGGTGAATATATTCCGACAAGATTCTTTGTGTACATCATTAGGTTTGGTTGTAAAGCTCATGTCATGTGATTTTGCTTACTTATAACTATATTCATATTATTCTGTAACAACTATTATACAACATCAATTACTTATTTACATTTAAACTGGCGAGCTCACCAACAATTTTGTTGACCATTATGAGCATATCTTTTCAGGTGATCATGCTAATTGAAGATCTAGGTGTGCTGCCTTAGTGGAGATCCTAGGATGCATTTTGAGACTAAACATTGTCTTTTGGAAAACTTCGTGTAGTTGCTTTAAACATCATACTTTTGTAACTTGTTCTCGGGTTGTGGGAATTGCATACAATGTTATTATCTTTGTTTATGTGAATCATGTATCATGTTATGCTTATGGCTATGTTGTCATGAATATTGACTAAACACGACACGAGTCCCCTTGTTGTCGGGTGTCGTCATGACACGCTTGTCATCATTTAATATATTGCATCTCTATCCTTACCATGTGTTATGATGATCCCGGTTCATTACATCCCCGTGTTTCCGCTCTTAGGGGGGGTGTGACATGTTACAAAGCATATCCATAAAGTTACAAGAACATGAGATACTTATACTACATCCTACAGTCGGCCATACTATGAAAGCCAGCCGGATACAATTGATTAGACTCAAAACAAAATCAATTGTAGAGTCAAAAAGGCAGATTGCCTTTTTGACTTTGTGACTATGACATGCCATAGCTCACATCCTTATCTATTACAAAAAGGATAAAGTACATGAAGTAGACAGTTACAGACTCAAGATGTAACACCCGGTTATTCTTTTAAAAGAAAGATAAGAAATGAAGAATAAAAGTAGAAAATACAATTTAACCCAAGTTGAGGGGTTAAAGGTGTCAAAAGGAAAAAAATAAAAGTTGGTACAAAAGCAACATGGCCACCCACACCATGTTACTTTTCACCTTTTCAATTGGATTAGAGAGAGTGTGGAGCACAAAACTTTTAGTTGAAGAAAAAGAAGAAGAAGAGGCTGAATTCAAGGTAAGAATTCGAAGTTTTTAAGTGTTTATGTTGGGTTTTGTCTCAGTTATGTGCTTATGTGTTTGTGTGTGTGTTCGTATGTGTGTTGGTGGGTTCTAGGTGTTTGAACTCATTTGCATACGGGTTAGAAGGAAGATACGCCCAAAGTTGCACCAGGTGAGTTTCTAGACCCGGTTTTACTTGTTTTAAACTCTTTGGGGCTGAAAATGTATTTTTAACGATTTTACAATGTTTATGTATGTATACCCGTATGTATTATGCATGTTTGACGATGATTCTTAGATGCTTATAGGTTGTTCATGTTTAGAATAGCCTTGGTAAGCTTAGAACAAATAGGCTTGATGTTTGGGTTTGAAAATATCCTAGAAACATGTTAAGCAGAAGGTCCATGCGCCTAAATAAGGCTCATGCGCCTGGAAATGCCTTAAAAATGTTTTAAGTGTAACTCATGCGCCTAGAATTTGTAATTGGACGACTAAGTGTTGGCCATGCGCCCAAGAGTGGGCCATGCGCCTAAACAATGTTCCCATGCGCCCAACGGCCAACTGCCTAAGTATGCCCAACTGCCCAAACCCCATGCGCCTAAGTGTTCATGCGTCCGAATGGACCATACGCCCGATAGTTCATACGCCTGAATGGTTCATGCGCCTGTATTAAAATCTTTTAAGTGTTGGCTGATGCACCTGCATAGTGATGAAGCGCCCAAACAGGGCTCATGCGCCCAAATAGTATTGATGCGCCTAAACATTAGAATTTATTACGAAATTTTTGGGAGTCTGTGCTATTATGGTTTTGACCAAGGTTTGACTAGGGCTTATTAATGCTTAGTTTCATGCATGATTATGATTGTTTTATGATTGATATGTACTATTATTATTACCATTAGTGCATGACTTTACATGGTGTGTTATTATCGTAACGTAAAGAATTACTAATAATAATAAAGCGAAAGAGTAATGAAGAAGAGAAGTGGAACTTTAATAAAACGTTAACAAGTCTTGCAAGCTTATAGGAGGTGCACGACCATGTTGTCGTTAGCTCAACTGTGATGCGGGTTAGCTACCCTATTATGCACACGGGGCCAGTCAATTGAGATTGGCGGACCTTTGCAACGTACCCTGGTGACTGGGTCGGCCTTGTATACAGTAATCAGAGCCCATTGAGGGACCAGAGGGCCCAACACCAGTTTCCCCCGCGCATATAGTTTAGGGTATTGCTCATTGGTCCACATAGACAGTGAAAGATAAAGATAAAAGAGTACAGAATAAACAAGGCATATAGTAAAGAGAAAAAGCATTATCTGGTTGTATAGTTAATGCGTGCTCACGTATAAAGAGATGTAATTTTCACAGAAAGAGTATTTTCATATGTATACCTTACAGAAAACATTTTATTACTTTTAAAACTAGAACTCACTCAGCAAAGCTGACTTTTATACATTTTCAGTTGGCAGATAAACATTGCTGAGGATGGCACGAGGGTGAAGCTACTCGACAAGAAAAGACGGACATCCATTCATACTTGTTATCGTTGTTGTTTTGTAATGCAATTAAACAGTTCTTTTGTATTCGGTTAAACAATAGTGTATTGCTCAACAATAATGTTTTTAATGAAATGAATGGGTTTTGTTAAAATAATTCTGCTGTTTAAGCTTGTAGATTTATAATGTTTTATGTATTTAATGCTGTGAACGAACAACTGTGAGGTCTTCGGGAACAAGGCCTTACACAAGACCTCAATATATAGTTACCAAAAGCATGGACCTTTTCACCAACTTATGAAAGTTGGTGACTTTACAGGGATGCGGCGGAATGTGTCCAGCTTTATGGAATAGTACATCAGATAAATCATGTTATTAAAAGTATTCGGAAGAAATCTGTCTTCAAGAGTTGAGGCTTCGGAAGACTTTGTCTCTGAAGCTTCGGAAGACTTCATCTTTGGCTTTGGAAGATATTGGTCTTGCCTTCGGAAGATTTCACACTTAGAATATTTTGTTGCATGTGTGAAACTTCCGAATCATTCTTCTTTAGTACTTGTGCAACATGCATGCAGAAAGTCTTTGGTTGCTTCAGCCTCTATGCATATTCTTTACATTCATTCATTACGATTGATCACTAATCCGTCTTTCCCTTTCCCTTGTCGGTTGTTAGCAGCTTAATAACAATCAAGATTTTAATATGTGGTAACAATTTCTCAATTAACTTTCTTGGTCTATGAAAATCACCATCGAGAGCTTCTTCCGATTATCATAAAACTCTAACTTATATTCGTAAAGCAAAACACCCTCTCCCTAAAATCTAGTTAATAAGTGATTTTCGACCACAAATACCACCCATGTTTTTCACTAATTTTATCAAGATAATATAGTTGTATTAAAGACTTTTGTAATATACGTAATTTTTTTCTTTCATTCGAATTTTACAATAATTATGTTTTATTTTTTTAGTTACGTCATAACGCACCGAACATATATGTAGCAACCTGTTTTGGTAGAGCACAAATAAATCTCATTTTGGTACAGTGCAAATCAATCTCATTTAGAACAAACACTGAGTTTCTTGTAGCCCCAATTTATCATTTTCAGGAGAGAATCATATTACTCAAC
The DNA here is from genome assembly GCA_025506515.1 of Flaveria trinervia. Lineage (NCBI taxonomy): Eukaryota > Viridiplantae > Streptophyta > Magnoliopsida > Asterales > Asteraceae > Flaveria > Flaveria trinervia. The sequence goes on along the minus strand of CM046454.1, from coordinate 45,285,442 downwards.
AATTATTTTCTAGATCATTGTTTTTATGTGTTAAGTCTACTCTAAATTTATTTCATGAGTTCAATGTAATTTATCACATTTAAATTTTCCCATATTTCATACGAAACCAATTAACTCTTGATGAAGATAATTGCATGTATAGATAGTACTATCTTTAGTAGGTACCACCATTCATTAGGCTCTGCGTCAATTAAGGGTCATTATTATCGAATGGAATTTCTCGCAACAATTTAGTTGATATCTATGATAAGTGTCGAAGGGGATCCTTAATTTCAGTTGTACTTTTGGTTGTGGACTCATGACATGATTACTTGTGTTGTATTTCATGACATAAAGTAGCAAGATTCATAGTTTAGATTTTACATCAATGTTTTACAATGATCATTTATCAAGTCTCAAACCTACGAGCTCATTATCATTATGTTGATCTAGTTTTATAATGTTTTCAGGTAATCATCAACTTTAGCCATGTTTGGAATTCACAAATATGGCACGACTAAGGTGGGTGAAAAGACTATTTTAAAGCTTAAGATTATTAGACTCACATGTTAGAATATTTGAAAACATGTGCCTTAATACATTGTTCCCTAAGCTTATATAAATTCATGCTTGGACTTTATGTCTGCTTATATATCATATGTTCGAGATACCATATTTCATTACCCTTGTGTGTTTTGTCACAGTAGAGCTGTAACAGTTTGAAACACTATTTGTTCCTCTTCTCCCGTTGACTTGTTATGTTACCATGTTTTCTTCATTTAAATCAATGCTAGCATGTGCGGTAAATGTATGCGTGGATATCTTTGGTGACTGAACGTAAATATTTAAAATGACATGAGAATTAGGGCTGGCATAACAGGTATACATGTACCTGTTAAGACACGAACACGATAAGACACGGACACGAAACCTGTATACATGTACACGACACAATAACTTATCGTGTACCTGTTTCCGAACCTGAATACGAACCTGTTAATACCAAGTATACACGATAAGACACGATAAGAACCATTAATAACACATATTTAGGAACCATTTTAGTGATACAAAAATCATCCGAAAGATTTAGAGTGGAGGTACCTTAGGAGTTTTAAGCAAGCAACACTAATAATACAAAAATCATCCGAAATATCTAAACATAAAGCATTTTTAATGTTATATTATTTATATTTTAAAAAAAATATATTTATGAGGTACTAACGGATACATAACAGGTAAACAGGTAAAATACATGTTTAGACACGAAATTTAACAGGTATATTCGTGTCTACCTGTTTCGTACATGAAACCTGTTAAGGTCATACCCATGCCTGTTAAGATCGTGTAGGTTCGTGTCGTGTATTCGTGTTCATTTTGTGTATTTTTGTTCGTGTCTAAAATTGCCAGCCCTAATGAGAATGAGAGTGGTTGGAACTTGTTTTACCTAGATTTATTCTTTAAACCGTGTGCTTTATACCCAATCATGTTTATACATTTTTTAAATTTTAAATTTTTGTTTTACTTTATTACAAATTAATAAATTAAATTTATATTCTTTTTTAAGAGATTAATGTATGTTTTTTAACAAGAACAAGAATATGTCATTTTAGGATCCTCTAAACTATTATAAACTAAATTTGAAACTATATTGATCTCAAAAACATATTTGACTATTATCATTATGTTACAAACCCTATTAACGAATGATTAACATATATGATTGATTATTATACTTATATGTTTATATTTTCAAACAGTTTGAAACATGTTATTAGATTCATTCCATCAACGCAACAAGTTGTATTTTTAAAATATTCTTTCATTCAATAGGACCATACTAGCCTTTCTTTTTGAACACATATTTCAGTCGACACATTTGAAAATATGTTAATTATAAATTGTATCGTACCTAGTAACAAGAAATTATAGAATTTTTAAAAATTCGAACATTTTCTTGGATTAAAATTTAGAAAACACTCAGGTTTCTTATATATAAACCAACGTAATGTGTTACATATTTTCATGTAAAATAATAATAATCTGAATATGTTTGCTCATAGGAGAAAACGAACCAAACAAAATCCAAATCTTACCTATAAAACTAGTTGCCAATAGTCAAATCGTTTACACCAAACAAATTGCATTATTCAATTAATTTAGAAAATAAAACACGTATTTCGTTGTTTAATCAAAAAAAGATTAAATGCTAATTAGTAACCGCTCAATTTGATTTTGTTCAAGTGAAGATATAATATTTTTATTTTAGTTCACATACCTTTGCAATATTTTTGTGTAAATACGTTGAATCAATGGCATCGATCTTATTTTCAAACCAAGGTGGATTTTATCATTAGGTTGGACTTTGTTACCAATGCATTTTTTTAAGGATAATCACCAAAATGGTCAAATTGACCAATGTAATTGACAAAATAAAAATTCAAGCTATTTTTTTACAGGATAAAAATTACTTTTAGTATACAATCTAAGCTAAGTTGGCTAAGACTTGGTCTACAACTGGACGGCTAGAGAAGTGAGTCTTGCTTGATGGCTAAAATACTAGTATGAGTTTATAAACAAGTCAATCATATTTCCCACCTACCTATCGACAGTTAAAAAATTGTGTGACGGTTAAGGTTTAACCTCCATGTTAAGTTGAGGTTTAGCATTAGTCTTTTTTCGTAAAGGGGTAACAAACAAACTATGATTATAAAAATATGATTGGCGTTTTTGAATAAAGTACATAATAGGAGGCTACACTTTAGTTATCAAACGTACTTCATTAGCCATCGGTAAGTATGCGTAATATTGACTTATATTGGATATGTTTATGCAAAGAGAACAATTATGCATGTTTATTTTGACAACTTTTTAGTTAACCTGACTATTTTAGTGTTTATTATAATTTTTAAATCTTCACTTGAGTAAAAATATAGAAAACGACTGAAAACTCAATTTAAATACGAAGTATGACACTTTCATATACTTAAAATACTAACCAATGAACCACCACCCGGTCAAATCTCCATTTGCCTATAAATCCACATGGATTCTTGTGATGGGATCTTCACACATTCCTCAGCTTTCCTACATAAAACCTTTACACCTTCATTTAACAACTTCCTATCATCAACATGAGAAGATACTATCATCTCCTTAAACTAAGGAGACCTAAAAATCTTCTGTTATCACAAAGGAGATGTCTTCCTCAAACTACTTCTGTTGAATCACACCACCTTTGCCGCCACCCTCAACCACCACCGCGGCCCCCGATCTTTTCATCCTTTGCGAATATTAATACATCGGCCGGAAACAAATACACTACAGATGTCATTGGTTCTGGTTACAGTCGTCTTCTTCAAGTTTCTAAAATCCATACCTCAGAACTACCATCATATGAGGACGACTCCTCACTCGACTATACGGTGAGCATAAAGGGTAGAGAGGTCATTTCTGCTGCTGCAACACCGGCGAACGCACACTGGCTACCCTTGTCGAACCTGGACCTGCTTCTACCGCCGATTGAAGCAGGAGTGTTTTTTGCTACAAGAAAAGGAACCACATGTCACCTGAAACCGTGGTGAACACCATCAAGAAATCATTGGCCGGGGTACTAGGGACATTTTACCCGCTAGCGGGCGAGATTGTGCAAAACGGCCATGGAGAGCCTGAGGTGGTGTGTAACAACAGTGGGGTTGAGTTTGTTCATGCCCATGCTGATGTTGAGCTCGAAGATTTGGATTTTTATCACCCTGATCATTCGGTCAGGGGGAAGTTGGTGCCCCGAATGAATCACGCTTTGTTATCAGTTCAGGTAAAATTAAAATAATTAATTAACTTGCTTTAAAACTTTTTAAAAAGTGTTAAAGGGTGTGAGACTAGACTAAACCAACCAAATTCATGTTCTTTTGCCCGTTATTCCATGTGTTTGTGTTCATTAATTGGTCGTTTAAAAGAATTAAAACAAAATAAAAGGTTTACAAAAAATATAAAATAGAAAAAAAAACCTACATTTATATCACTCCAATTGTCCTACACAACAACCGACTTTTGGATCGAGAAAACGTTAGTAAATTTGGGAATCGATTTTCAACCACATCCATACCCATCATTAAAAGATTATAAGAGGTCGTAAATAAGTCACAGAAATATCTGCTGCTATAGAATCAATTTTAAAATAATCATATGCTCAATAGGTTTGCTAAATTTGCAACCACATCCATACCCATCATTAAAATTCAGATTGTATAATTTGTGACCAATTTGATCATGTGTCAAAATGGACGTTAATAAGAGGTCAGAAAAAAGTCACAGAAATATCTGCTGCTATAAAATCAATTTTAAAATAATCATATTCTCAATAGTTGCGGATTAAATTTATTCACACACATTTTTCGAACTACAATTTCAATCATAAAGTGACATGCGCGCGAATGATATTGTAGTCCTAAATAAACAACACAAGTTTTGGGAATAATGTTAATAGGTTAGAGCTCATATATTATATCGGTGAAATAAATAAAACATACTAAAATTATTAGTATTATAAATATTTTATTTTTTAAATGTTATTATCCGTTGTTGAAATAAAAATATAATTAATATTTAAAAGTTATAACACACAATAAATTAAAAATTATTACTCTATATTTAATATGTATTAATAAATTATTAAAATAACTATATTATATTTTAAATGTTTAATAGTCTAGTATATACTTATTATAATAATTATCATTTAACATAAAAGAGATAACAAACACAAATATAAATATATTTGTTTTAACATATTTTAGTTAAAAAAGAAAGTTAAACTAATGGATTTATTATGAGTGAAAAAAGTTTATGTTAAAATGATGACACATGTCATTTGATATGCGAAAAGATAACATGTGTATTAAATTTTTTTTTTTTTATTATAGGTTATAGATTTTGTAGAAGTTAAAAGAAGATTAAGGTTGTTAAATATTTCATTGAAACAGGTAACCGAGTTGAAATGCGGATCAATAATAATATCATGTGCTTTCAACCATCAACTTAGCGACGGCTACTCGTTGAACATGTTCTTAGTCGCATGGGCTAAGCATGCACGAATGGAACCAATCTCCAACATCCCGTCATTTCGACCATCGATTCTTAACCCCCGACACCCTCCTCGTTACCAACCATCCCTCGACAATCTATACATCCCCATCACGTCACTCCCTCCTCCCTCATCCTTCGAGGAGCCGCTCGACAGTCGCATGTACTACATTCGCGCCGAATCAATCCAACGTATTCAATCCGAAGCCAACACAACGGACACCAAACGAAGCAAATTCGTGTCCTTCACCGCATATCTGTGGAAGCTATTGGCAACTGGAGATGGGAATAACATATCTAGAATGGGCGTTGTTGTTAACGGACGTCGTTTTCTAACCGAAGCTAACGACAAAGACTCGCCGTCCTGTTTGAAAACCACTACGGAAACGTGCTTTCGGTCCCATATGGTGTGGAGTCTAATAGTGATCTCAAGGCAATGCCGCTTCATGATGTAGCAAACCGGGTTCATGGGTTTGTGTCCGAGACAACAAATGAACAACATTTTAGGGGGCTGATTGATTGGGTTCAGTTGCATAGACCAACGCAGGCGGTCGCTCGGATATATTTTGGGCACGAGAAGTCAGAAGGACGGGCCGTGGTGGTGTCATCCGGTCACGGTTTACCGATCAAAGATATGGACTTTGGATGGGGCGAGCCCGTGTTTGGGTCGTATCATGTCCCGTGGGGCAGTCGAACCGGATATGTTACCACCATGCCAAGTGCACGTAGAAATGGAGATTGGGTCGTTTACATGCATCTCAACGACAACGAGTTTCAAGTGATTGAGCGTATGGCACCCAATGTGTTTGTACCTCTTCCCATTCTAACTTGTTTTAGTTTATACACTATGGTTTCTTGTATACATTAACCTATAAGAATGTAAGATAGTTTGTTTCGAAGGGTGTTTTACTATGTATTCGCAATGCTGGTGTGCTAATTTGTATAAAGACGGAAAGTTAAGCTTTGAAATTATGGTTTAAAGTGTTTTTAATTTAACTAGTTTTATTCATGTTTATTGTTCGAGCGTCAAAATGTAATAAAGCAAAAACTGATTCATTTATCTATAAGTAACATAAAAAATTATTGAAATTTACACATAAAAAATAAAATTAAATATAAGTTATTTTACAAACGTATTATACAATCAAAAACGTATATAACTTAAAATAACATATGAAACATATCCTAACTACATCTTCATCGCACCGTAACACATAAAGTAATACATAAAGAAACAAAACAACACAATGATAATAATGGATATAAAATGAAATAACAATATTCAATTTATAATTCTAAAAGGTTCAATTCTCATTAAGTTGAAGATCAAGGATTTTAATTTTCACATATAATATATCATGTGGTAATTGTAAAAGGTGTGATAATAATCATAACCATGTTGAAACTAAATAACCAAAATAGTGGC